>RJWJ010018996.1:0-30856 GCA_004363605.1 Indri indri
GGCATGTGCCACCATGCCCGGCTAATTTTTTCTCTATATATATTTTTAGCTGTCCAATTACTTTTCTTTCTATTTTTGGTAGAGATGGGGTCTCGCTCTTGCTCAGGCTGGTCTCGAACTCCTGAGCTCAGAACGATCCGCCCACCTCGGCCTCCCAGAGTGCTAGGATTACAGGCTTGAGCCACCGCGCCCGGCCCGAACTTTTTTAAAAAGAAGAAATTTCTGGGCTTTTCTATGGACACACTGAATCAGAATCTCTTGGTGAGGGCAGGGGTACCTGGGGATATGTTTTTAAGATGCCCTATTGAGTATAATGATTAGCCAGGATTGGGACCGACTGACCTAGTACGTCTGTTTGGAAAGATTGGATTTTTATACAGTCATGTGTCACTTAATGAAGGGGATACATTCAGAGAAATGCGTCAGGCGATTTTATCATGCGAACATCATAGAATGTACTTACACAAACCTAGATGGGATAGCTTTTTATACAGCTAGGCTATATGGTATAACCTGTGGCCCCTAGGTTACAAACCTGTATAGCATGTTATTGTACATCATACTGTAGGCTTGTAACACAATGGTAAATATTTGTGTATCTAAACATATCTAAATATAGAAAAGGTACAATAAAAATACAATATAAAGGATAAAAAAATGGTACACTTGAATAGGGTACTTACCATAAATGGAGCTTACAGGACTGGAAGTTGCTCTGGGTGAATCAGTGAGTGAGTGGTTAGTGAATGTGAAGGCCTCAGACCTTACCGTACACTGAATTTAAAGTTAGGTTATACTAAATTTATGAAAAAATTTTTTTCTTTCTTTAAATTAACCTCAACTTACTGTAATCTTTTTACTTTTTAAACTTTCAAATTTTTAAAAACTTTTTGATTCTTTTGTAATAACACTTAGCTTAAAACATAAACACATCGTATAGCGGTACAAAAATATTTTCTTTCTTAATATTCTTATTCTATAAGCTTTTTTCCTGTTTTTAAAAATATTTATTTTTAAACTTAAAAAAAACCCTGTGATACAACAGACACATTATTAGCCTAGGCTTACACGGGGCCAGGATTATCAATATCACTGTTTTCTACCTCAGCATCTGGTCCCAGTGGAAAATCTTCAGGGACGGTAACACCTGTGGAGCTGTTGTCTCCTGTGATAGCAATGCTTTCTTCTAGAGTACCTCCTGAAGGACCTGCCTGAGGCTGTTTTACAGTTGACTTCTTTTTAAATAAATATTAATAGAAGGAGTATTCTCTAAAAGAACAATTAAGTATATACAGTAAATACATAAATCAGTAACAGTTTATTATCTTATCGAGTGTTGTATACTATACATAATTATATGTGCTATACTTTTATACTACTGGTAGTTCAGGTTTGTTTACACTAGCATCATCATAAACACATAACGCTTTGTGCTACATCACGATGGCTAGGATGTCACTAGAATAGTTTTTTAGCTCCATTATAATCTAATGGGACCACTGTCATATATGCAGTCCATAGTTGACCAAAACATCATTATGCACCACATCACTTTATCAGATTTCCTTAATGCAGTCTACTTATGTAAGTACCACTGTTGGCCTGATTTTAATGCAAAATTGAAGATAGGGCCTTATTCATGTCAATTCTGGAGTTCTCTTTGTCCCTGAATTAATCAGGGTACAGATTTATAGGTTTTTGAGATGAAGAGCAGAACCCAGAGATTTATATACTTAGGTTGGTGTGTGTATTTGATTCCCCTCAAAGGGCAGAATCCACAGAAAAGGAAGAGGACCAGTGAGAGAGGACCAGTCAGGGAAGACCAGAGGCGTCACTGGCGATTTCTTTTAAGGAGTATGAAGCACTTGTCATTGGATCTTAGACGCTAGGAACACTTTACTGAACCCAGAATTCAGGAGCTACATTGAGGCAGTCTGACTTTCTTCACTTAATAAGTAGCAGTGCTATGAGAAATCGGCCAGCTGGAGAGAGGATTTTCTTTTCTGAGCTTCTAAATCTTCACTTAGTGATTTTTGATATGATTCACAGTTAGGCTTTATTCAGCCAGGTTGAAAGTGATGCATAACACAAAATCTGGAGCTTATTCTTATAAGGAGGGATATGGAAGAAAGGCTGTGAGAAAGGAGTACTTAAAGAGAGACTGGAATATGTGGAGCAACGTTAATGTGTTATAAATCCCAGGAGCTGATGCTTTCATTGTCTTGGAGGAACTGATGAATGGTGTGTAGAGCTACTAATAAATATGTAATTTATCACCAACACCTGTTTTACTGGTGATCTGAAGGGGCTGGCATAGTAGCCATTTTGATCTCTGTCATGTGGAATAGCCTCTGGGGCCTTATTACAACATCAAGAAAAATAGCTGAGGAAAAATGCTGAGGATAGTTAAAGAGAATTGAGTTATATGTGACAGGAACGTGCCATCATCAGTAATGAATATTTTCAGAACATCTGCTGGATGCAGGCCACTCTGAGGCAATGGCTTGGCTTCTCTAAATATTAACTGAACCCTGGCTCATCCCAGTAGGGCTCTCTGAAATGTCAGCTTGAAATATTGGACATGGCCAAGGAACTGAAGAGAACATATTTCTGGAGTGAGGTATGCATCTCTAGTCTGTCAGAAGCCCCCAGAAGAATTAATGTAGTGGGTAAGGGTGAGCTGGTGGGCATAATTTATCTGGGCTTTGCAGTTTTTGATATAAGTCACTCACCAGAAACCATTAAGGAAGGCTGGTAATCATGGACCAGGAAGGTTTTTGACAGGAACATGAAGAATTCCGGATGAACATAGCACAACCAAAGCTGGTGAACTTTTATGCAAAGTAGTATAAGAGGGTGTGGTTGTGGGAGAACAGCATTCTAGCTACCACCAATAACCAATAGGGTAAGTTGTAACCTTTTTAGAAAGGTGCCGAGGCACTAGAGAGGCTGGGTACCCAGCTAAGCACAGAGAGAGCAAATGAGGTGTTGGACATAAGGAACAGAAGTGGTGGAAAAGATGTCATGTAATAAATGTGTAGTTCTTCCTCACTTCAAATAATGCATTCCATTTTAGTCATTTCATCTGAAGAGATAGATGAGGCAAAAAAAAAAAAAAAAACCCCACACACAGAACAGTCTAGGGAAGAGCAACAAAAAGTGGTTAAGTATATCTTAGATCAAATAAAGGCAGGATCCTATTAAAGTGATACTCTGAAGGCTCACTGAGTTTGTAATTCGGTCTTGTGGGTAAAAAGTAGATTGCCTCCAGTTTTAAAAAGTGACAAGCACAACAGGCGTGTAGTGTTAAGAACAATCATTGTCTGGTAGAATAGAAATTTTCACAGTGTTAAGATCCTGGCCTTCTAGACTGGCCAAGTCTCCTGAGATGAAGTGACTCAGATCCCAAATGCGTCCCTGAGCGTGATGCTTCCCAGAAATTACCAGATTGTTTATTATGTTTAGTTGCAAGTTGTTCCTTTTTCCCCTTTTTCCTAAAGAGCTTTCCTTTGAATGTAATAATAATGTTAAAGGAGAAAAAAATATGGCTACCTGTACCAATTACTGAGTTCTTACCATATGCCAGGTACTACGCTAAGGATTTTACATGTCTTACTTCATTAAGCCTTATAGCAACTCCAGGGGAGAAAATACAGGTTGAACATCTATAATCCAAAAATGTGAAATCCAGAATGCTCCAAAATCTGAAACTTTGTGAATGCTGACATGACACTCAAAGAAAATGCTTATTGGAGCATTTTGGA
The DNA here is from genome assembly GCA_004363605.1 of Indri indri. Classification (NCBI taxonomy): domain Eukaryota; kingdom Metazoa; phylum Chordata; class Mammalia; order Primates; family Indriidae; genus Indri; species Indri indri. The sequence goes on from RJWJ010018996.1 coordinate 3,765, forward strand.
TTTTAGATTTTTGGATTGGGGATGCTCAGTTGGTAAGAATAGTGCAAATATTCCAAAATCTGAGAAAATTCAGAATCCGAAACACTTCTGGTCCCAAGCATTTCAGAAAAGAGATACTCAATCTCTAGCCTCATTTTACAGATGAGGAAATTTAAGTTTAGGTAAATTAATCTGCCTAATTTGTCACAGTTAATAAGTAGAAGAACTAGAACTCAAACCTGTGTGTTTCCCCAACTTGCCTTTTCCTCAGCTGCTGTTAAAGCATATACTGGTCTTAGAAATCAGATGATCTTATTATTTCCTAAAACAGTCTGTTTTTGGGAAGGCGAGTGACTAGAACTTCCTAAAATTATGCCAAGAAACAGCCTACTCTTTCTTGTGTTCCTCTCATCATGGTGGCATCTCTAGGTTAACTGACTGCTGATTATTTTCTTTGGCAAGGATCCATTTAAATTAGATCTTCTCTGAAGTCTGTAGCATCAGCAGAATTTGACTATCGGTTATAGGAAGAAGTATTGAGAGCCTTCCCTTTGTCAGATCAAGTAACAAATGGAGTGGATTTTACCTCCTTTAATTGTATTATATAAAACCTTATAAACATGTGGGCTATTAAGGCAAAGCTGTCTCTTTCTCTACTCCCAACTGACATGCAAAAGATTCCCTTAGAAACTTGATTAAATAAGGTCTATATGGGGAATGAACCTTTCAGTTGGGTTTTCAAGTTTCTCAGTAATGAGTTTTCTTGGTAGCTGTAAAAACTGCCAGTCTGAGAACTATTATTGTTCCTTGCCTCTTTTGGATTAGAATTGGTGCCTAATCTATATGAAGTCTTTCCTCGCTTCCTGTAGGTGGGAGGAAAGGTCATTGGTTCTCATCCTGCTTGTAGGAGATGGTCCAGTTGCTTAATGAGTTTAAATATATGTTCATTTCCACATGCTGCCCAACTGAGATTGGGTCTGGAAAAACTGAAGAAATCTTCCGATAGTATAAGTGACGGGACAATCATTAAATCCCAGTGTTCTGACCAGATTGTTGTTTGGGTAATATCATCCTTTTTTTCACTCCCCGCTGTGGTGTTATTTAGGTATTGGATTTCCATTAATGGCCTCTCTGGCTGTTAAGCAGCTGCCACTTTCCACCTGCAAGGTGGCTTTGTTTTACGGGTGGGTGAATCAGTTCTTGCATATAGTTTGTGAAATGGTTAGGGGCCTTTGGGATGAGAATGTAAGTTAGCAATGTATAAATATGTGCCTTATGGCAAAGAAGCTTTTATGTCCCCCAAAAGACAACTGTCTCTATGGACTTAGTAAATTATTGATATGGTAGGACAAAGTGAGTTTTGTGGAGCATTCACTTACTTTTTAGAAGCAAGTAAGAGGGCAAGATGGGAGAAGTGGTAGACATAGGTCTACACTAATTCAGCCTAGGGGAAAACGCAGGTAGAACAGAACTGGGGTGTGTGTGTGTGTGTGTGTGTGTGTGTGTGTGTGCGCGTTACATACGTACCTGTGTGTGCACTTGGTGAATGCCTATACACGCTGCGAGATTTATTGGAAATGGGGAGAGTAAACAGGCAAAGATGGGTTCGGATTGGGTATCAGGAGCATTGTTGTGCAGAGAGGGCCTTATAGAAGCATTTTTATTAACACTTTTTAAGTAGCTAATGGGCTTTATTAACTAGGTCACACTCAAACCTTGAGTCTCTTCTCTTGTTTAACAGTCTGTAAATCCTTATATTGTGAAGCTCTCTATTGTGGATGACGAGGCCACGCTCAATGTGAGTATCTGGATCTTGGTATATATTCTTATTTGCACTTATTTGCATTCCGTGACCTTACTTTCCATGGAACAGAGAGCAGAGAACTATTCTGTCAATTTCATCTGGCTATGAAGAGGAAATTGGTATTTCTTTTTAGAGCATCACTGCCACTGTCTTCCTGTCTCCTGTCTTATTCTCATGGAAGGAAGGTTTTGAGGGGATATGTGGTTGCCAATCACGATGAAATGCTTGGTTATATTTCATGTTATAGTGTGCTGATGTTGATTATCCTGCAGAGTCAATAAATTACACATCCAAAAATAAGAAAGCTTAGATGACTAAATGATGGGAGATTCCTTCTTATAGGACTAGCCAAATATTATTTATAGCCTAACTTGGTGAAGCTGAAACAAGGGTGTGATTTGTATCTGCTATATATATCCTTGGAAATTTTGGAAGTAACATCCGATCTCTGAATACAGGGAGGAAGAAGATGACCAAATGTCTGGCTTTATTACTTTTCTATCCTGCCCTCTTCATTTTTTCTAATTTCTCTTGTGTAAAAAATGCACACATATTCATCCTTGTGGCCTTAATCTTTGTGTTACGCTTCACAGGTCTTGGGGGAAAGTTGATAAGCCACTTTAACATTACTGGATACTTCTTCCCTTTATATTCTTGTTTTCCTGTGGTCTGAAAGAAAGTGACTTGTTTGTACGCACCTTCATTTAGCCTGGGACTCATTGTCACATTTAATGTGGCTGATTTGGAGAAATATGAAGGCTTTTCGTTTGAAGATTCTAACTCAGTCTTCTTTTTTGAAGTGAAAAGGATCCTGTGAAATCAGTATCTGGGCTGGTCTGTTTCATCTTTTTTACTCTATTTTAATTGTTCCTGGGAACATTAAGTAAGACAATTAGATAAGAAAAGTCTTTCCAAAGAAGTTCCTTTTGATGCCTTGACAATGCCTCTCAGAATTTCTGTCCTTGTTGCCAACTTTCAGGCAGAACTTCTTGGGCTTGCACCATGGGGGTATAATTAGTGTTCTCCCTGGCCTAGTTCTAGAATCACCACCAGCCCCCAAAGGCTGCCCTCTTATTTCACCTGTGCTATTTTTTTCCCTTCTAGGGAATGGGGCTTGTAATTGCTCAGGCTTTATCTGAGTACAACAGGTAAGTCCACCTTTCCAGAATGGAAGGGTCTAATTTTCATTTGAATTGGTTGAGTAGGGAACAGGTTTGTTAGAGTTCTTGGGTGAAATTCTCTTACCTATTTCCTAAAAGAGTAATTAGAGGTACAGTCCTTGGCAGATGTATTTGCTCTAGCTTGGCTTGATGGCTTTACCAGGGGTTGTTTTTGACACCAGGGGAAGTGTGGTCACCAGGTTAGTGTCCTTCTTTAGTTTAAGCAATTAGGCTCATTCTTTTGTAATCTTTGGTATTTTATTGCAGAACATTTTAACTAGTTTACCAGCCATAAACAGGGTCTTCCATTTAGACCAATGTGTCATTGGAAACTAGGAGTATCCCCAGTTCTGGCAAGGACCAGGCAGGATCTTTCTTTCCTTTTCTTTTTTTTTTTGAGACAGAGTCTCACTCTGTTGCCCTGAGTAGAGTGCCATGGCATCAGCCTAGCTCACAGCAACCTCAAACTCCTGGGCTCAAGTGATCCTCCTGCCTTAGCCTCCCGAGTAACTGGGACTACAGGCATGCACCACAACGCCTGGCTAATTTTTCTGTTTTTAGTAGAGATGGGGGTCTCAGTTTTGCTCGAGCTGGTCTCGAACTCCTGAGCTCAAGCGATTCTCCTGCCTCGGCCTCCCAGAGTGCTAGGATTACAGGCATGAGCCATCGCGCCTGGCCCAGACAGGATCTTTCTTGATCCTCTCTAGACTTTTCTCATACACAATTGACTATCAGAACTTCAACTTTGTCCCATCTCAGTAGTTCAACTCACAAATTTTCCTCTTCTTCCTTCAAAAACAAACAAGATTTTCACTGTTAACAACCTTCAAGTAGTTTCACTGTCACTTTTCAATTAATAATCTGTTTGGGAAATAACTAGATCAGCCATATATTAGAGCAATTTCATACTTTTGCAGCTTGCTTTCTAAGTCTCTTCCAAAGTAGCCAGGCATTTTGCTACACACTACCTCCAGAGAAGATAAGTGCCTGTTAACTTGCAGGGGAAACTGCAGTGGCTAGATTGTCACAATGCTTTAGTTTTCTGGAGTAAGAGAATTCTAAGAATGCCCAGCCCTCATTACCTAGAACTCTAAGGACAAAGACATACTTGACAAATAATCCTGAAGTTGAATCTAGTGCTTTTTGTTCAGGCAGTATAAAGACAAGGAAGAAGAACACCAGAGTGGTTTTTTCTCTGCTTTGACAAATATGGTAAGTCCTACTGGTTTTTTTCTCCTGCTCAGAAATATATGAGGTCTTCAGGGTTAGGCAAATATGGGCTCAGAAGTTCAGATGTTTGAGGTGATGGCATGATGAGGGGAGAGAGACTGCTCAGAGCATATTTATTGGAAACTGTAGCTCCTTTAGTGAGTTCTAAAACCAAATGAGATAGGGAAATGGAGAGCTTTGGTTTCTCTTGGGCTGATTTTTTTCTCAAAATTAATTAATTAATTAAAGGCTGTAGAAAAGGTACACATTAAGCCAGACTTTTGCTTCCTAAAGAGTTGGCTTTATTTGGGGACTGACCCTGTGGAACACATAACAGTAAGGTATAAACTGATCTAAGAGCTCCCCTGAGTGTTCCTTTGCTGTCTGCCGTGGCTGTTTGATCCCCTGTAGCTGGTTCTGGGGTTGAGGGATTGTACAGTCGATCTGAGTCATTCCTCTAAAGACTTAGAGTCTGGGTGGAGAGGTCCAAGGTTTAGGAAAGTTATTGGTCATGTTCGTAAGACTCTAAGGCAGGGTTTCTCAACATGAGCAGCTTTGGCATTTTGAATCAGATACTCTGTGACTGATTTTTAAGAGATAAATCTAAGAGGTCCTAGAATCTAGGCAGATTCAGAAATTCTGTCTTCTTTGGCATTAGTATCCAAGTAATCAGCTCTAGGGCAAGACAGTTTTTGAGTTCATTGCAAGAAACAGTTGTCTCCTCTCCTCCCCTACAAAGAGGCAATTTTGGCCCCAATGCTTGTGCATTGTTCTCTTCTCCCTTCTCAGAATCTATTCTCAGGGAAGAACCTGATAGATGAGAGACTCTTTAACTCTGAAGCATAAATGAGTGAAGTCTCTCAGAGGCTAGAGAAGTATAAGTTTTACATTGGTATTTGATTAAATGAATTAGATGTAATTATATTGCTCCCAGGTTTCTCTGCCTTTTGGCCAAGGAGAAAAAGTTGTGTACCAAACAAATGAAGTTCCAGCTGCATAGTTTGGGTATCAGTAAGGAGGTGGAAAAGGTGTTTTTAGGGAAGTGGGCATCTTTCTTAGTGCCTCTGATATCACACATATTAGAGACAGCCTACTCCATTTACTTGTTCACTTGCTCTGACTAGGACACAGACTGAAGGTTTTATGATCTGAAAGATGGAGAATGGGTCTCACATAGACAGTTTTGGTCTGAATTCCAAATATACCTCTGAAAATAGCTCTACATTGGTTGAAGTCAGTCTGCTTTCTGTGACTTTCTTCATGAGTTAGTTTCTGACTTCAAATAAGCAACTTCCAGGAAAGATGCAGAGTGGTGAGGATGTGTAGGTTAACATTTACTCACTGTCAGAGTAACTAAACCCTGAAAGGAAGAGGTGGACAAATGTCCTTGGATTTTTTTAAGGCTTTTTAAGGCAAGATGATTTAGTAGGGTACTCATTATTTCATTTATTGCTTATGAGTTATAAGATTTTCAAAGTGGGCTGGTTTTGGTGTGTGTGACTGATGGTCCAGAGTTCTAAGTTCCCTCCTGCTGGAGGAAGCAGCTTGTTTTTTCACTGATAAAAGGCTTCATAGGCACAAAGCTCCCCTCACATCTTCTTGCTGTAAGTCTGCATTTCCCCTTTTCTTCCACAGGTGGGCAGCATGTTCATAGCAGATGCCCATGAGAAAATCTCAGTACAGTAAGTGCCTTGACATTCTTATGCAGTGACTTGGACTATTATAGGCTCTCCCACTAGATGTGAGAGTGTGAAATGTTACCTCTCGCTAACCTTTTACAGATTCAAACTTTTTTTGTGATTTATAAAATGTCTCTTGAGTTTTAAACAATAATGAACCCTTAGATGTTTCTGCTTTGGTCTTATTATGTGTGGAGCCCCAGGAAGCTGAAAAGCTGTTCCTAGCTATCTCTGGAATGAAACAAATGAGGGATGGGTATCTGAGCCAGTTAAGTGCTTAACTGGGGTGGGTTGGAAAAGCAGAGGGAAGATAATGAAATAGATAAGAACTGGTCTTAAGGAATTAGAGTTAAGGTCCTGAGTCCTGTCTGTTGACTTTGGCATATGCCAAAAGGGAATTAAAGGGGAACATTAGAAACTCAAAGGAATTAATAATAAGCTGGGGTGAAATCTTATCTTGATGGGTATACTCTGAACTCCTCCACTGTGAGAGCCACTCCAATTTGTTCTCTTTTTCTTTAGAACCAATGAAGCCATTCTTCTGGCACTTTATGAAGCTGTTCATTTAAATCGCAACTTCATCACAGTATTAGCTCAGGTTGGTTTCATTAAAAACCCCAATCTTTTTTTCCCCCTGAATTTCATACGGATTGATTCCATTGAAAACCCTATATGGCTGTACCTGTTTAAACCCTGTTTTACATTGGTAAGTGGTAGCAATGAGGAGTTGTAGCAGTTGCCTTTGCTTTGCTATCCCCAAATATGTATGTTTCCATCTGATGCTCAAGTGAGTCTAGCAACATGCAAAGTTAATGGTTTTTACCAGTTTACTGATTCTGTTAACCCAAATGAGTTGAGATTACCTCATTTTCCTCACTAGAAATCTCCTGATATTATCTGCCATATAGATTTTTGTATCAGTCTTTCTGCTTCCTAAACTGCTATGGAATTACAACTGGAGATAAAAATAGGCCAAGTCACTTATTATCTCACCAATTTCCAGAGAAGAAAAGTAAAAAATATCCTGTCCACATAATGGTCTACAAACACTGAAGCAGGAAGTCATAGAATACTGAGTGCTGGGTCACAGGCCTAAGGACTATATCCTCAGTAGTTGGCACAGAAGGGGACTAAAATAGACTGACTGGGAACTCAAGTGCTGCTCATGAAAACTGTCTTAAAAATTTGATAAGGTGTTTTTTTTTTAAAGCCAGACTATTTAAAATATGTATGTAGGTTTCTTTTAAAGGAAAGTTTGCTTATGCTTTTTTCTCAAAGGGCAGATGTGTATGGAATCTACTGATAGTATTTTTTTGTTCTATTTTGTTTTTTATTTTTTTAAATATTAAAAAATTTTTAATTATGGGTACATAATTGTATATATTTATAGGGTATATGTAATGTTTTGATACAGGCATACGACGTGACTTAATCAAATGAGGATAATTGGGGTATCCATCACCTTAGGCATTGATCATTTCTTTGTGTTAGGAACATTCCAGTTCTATTCTTTTAGTTATTTTAAAGCATACCATAACTTATTGTTGATTATAGTCACTTTGTTGTGCTGTCAAATATTGTTCATTCTATCTAATTATCTAACTATATTCTTGTACCCATTAACCATCCCTACTTTATTTCCCCCTCCCCGCTACTCTTACTGATTGAGTTTTAACAAAAAAATAAGGTTATGCTTAAAAAGCAGCGTGCTGGTTTGGGGTCTGCTTTTTTAGGCCACTTATCAGTTTTCATGACTGGTAATATAGACACTTTATTCACTATTTTTGTTCTATTCCTTTTCTGCTCTCCAAATTCTATAACCAATTTTAAAGGAAAAGGTGAGGAAGGTAAAGGGCTGGTAAAGCTGTTGGGGAAGAGAAGGGAGTTTTTTTTTTTTTTGACAGTCCAAAACCTCGGAAGAGAGAAAGGGGATTAAAAACAGCTGCCATTGAGCTTAATTCTCAAGGGCTGATGTGGCAGGGATGGCTAAGAAAGGTGAGGGACAGAGGAGTTATCTGTTTTGGTACCTGCCAGGTGTCTCCCTATGTCTCTGCATGTCCATACCACACACTCGTATTTGTTGTGGAATAGGAAGGCTGCCATCTGAATACCTCTTTTTATAGTACCTGGTATCCCCTTGGCTCACCTACATCTATTAGTCAATTATGTGGTCATCAGAACAGACTATGGAGGCGTTTTAAGTTGATCTCATGAGAGTTGTCCCTTCCCAGATCTGGATAGGACTGCAGTTGCTCAATTTTTCTGGTAGAATAATCCTGTGTGTTTGTTTACCCCAGTTTTTTATTTGTATGGTTCTGCAGAAAAACTTATATAATGGGAACCTAGTTGCTTAAAGAAAACTAGACCACAGAGCTGCTTCTTAAAGTTTAGCAAGCATCAACAGTAATCCACGTACTCATGGGAAATAAATACAAAAGGAGTCCTTCCTCAGTGAACCTTCTGTCTAATTATGATGCCAGGGATGTGGTGTCACATGCCTGTAGTCCCAGCTACTTGGAAACCTGAGGCAAGAAGATTGCTTGAGCCCAGGAGTTTGAGGCCAGCCTGGGCAACATAGCAAGACCCCATCTCTTAAAAAATTATGAGGCCAGGAAGGATATTAAGCAGAGGATACTAAGGGAGAATTGGATTTTCTGTTTTTTTACCCATCTGTGTCCTCTTTCAGAGTCATCCAGAAATGGGCTTGGTGACAACTCCTGTCACTCCTGCTCCAACAACCCCAGCCACACCACTTGGGACCACGCCACCCTCCTCTGATGGTGAGCCTACCACTTCTTTTGTTTTCTTAATTAATATGAACTTTCAGGGTGAGCATAGCTGTGTTGAACATAGAACCTAACTGTTGATCTTTCATGCTGGACAAGGCGGCTAACGCCTGTAATCCTAGCACTTTGGGAGGCTAAGGCAGGAGGACTGCTTGAGGCCAGGAGTTTGAGACCAGCCTGAGCAAGAGCAAGACCTGGCTCTACAAAAAAAAAAAAAAAAAAAAAAGAAAAGAAAAATTAGCCAGGCGTGGTGGTATACACCTGTGGTCCCAGCTACTTGGGAGGCTGAGGCAGAGGGATCACTTGAGGCTAAGAGTTTGAGGTTGCTGTGAGCTAAGATGATGCCTCTGCACTCTAGCTGGGGTGACAGAGTGAGACTCTGTCTCAAAATAAAAGAACATAATTGTTGATCTTTCAATTTAATTCGTCTGTGATACTGTCCTTCAGAACTCCTGAAGTCCTAAATAAAACTTTAGAAGAGATAATCAAGTGTTTTTTTCTGTAAGAAGCTACATAGCTTCAGCTTGTCCTCCTCAGGGAGAGATTATAGAATCATAGAGTGCTAGATCTGAAAGGGATCTCAAAGGTCAATAATGTCTGTCCTGCCAAACTCTCTGGGTACTTGTGAGGTTCAGATGAGATATTATGAAAAATACCGCCTTGTGACTGTAAAGTACTGAAATAAATGTAAAATAGTAATGTTTTCTCATGTTATCATTAGACAGATGAGGGAACTGAGGCCAGAGAAATGAAGCAGTTTGCCTAAGATTAGTGAGAATAGAGATTAAGAACCAAAACATGTAATCAGGGCAGGGACCATGTCTATTTTGTTTACAACTGTATGCCTAGCATAGTGTCTGGCATGCTGATTGCTTAGTAAATATTTGTTGAATAAATGAATGAGAAAATGAACCTGGGATTTGGTCACTGTCATGTGTCTGTCAGCCACTCCCAGTTGGAAATGACAGGCTTTGAATGTATTATAATTGGGAGTTTGGTGAGTATCCAGGACTTCTCTCCCTAGAAACAACAACAAAGTTTCCCCTTTATAAATCTTATGGCTGGAACCTAAGAAAAAGGTAACTGAAAATGTGAAATTTGCCCAAAAAACTTTGTGTTATCTGAGTTTGTTCTGTTGTAGGCTGAGTGTGTTTGGTGGAATATATTAGCCTAAAAACATTGTAAGTTAATGCTAGATGTTATATCTCAAATGTTGACCTCATTTTGGGTAAAGAAGTACAGGAAATTCGACTTCGATCCTTTCTTTGTGCCTCCCTACTGTTTGTATGTAAAATGACCTTTGTTCTGCTTTCTCTCCCTTAAGTTTTCATGTAGCACCTGTAGCAGTAGCACTTTAAGGAAGTGTAAGCAGTACAGAGCATCACAGGGAGGTGCCATTGATATTCAGGTCAATGGTAGCAATTTGGATCCATTTAGAGTTGAAAGCTAAATTCTAAAATACCTTAATGAGAAGTAGCAAGTAGTGAGGATTGCCTACTTGTCTCTGTTTATTCAGGTCACTGAATAATCCAGTGGAAATACTATACTTTCTCTTTAAGTTGAAGAAGCCTGCATGGTTACCATGGATATCAAAAGCTGTGTGTGTGTGTTTATATATATATATATATGAATTCCATGTGATGTTGGGGTTTGGATGCTTCAGAGAACTGCCTTTCAAACTGTTCGTTGTGAACACTTCCACCCACACACTTGATTATGCAATGGCAGGATTTGTGCTTACTTATCTACAACCAGTGAGCTTTTATTTTTTCTAGTGGGAAGATCAAGTTAGCCCACTTTCAAATGACTGTCTCCCTTGACAGAAGCCGCTGGGAAGAATTATGAAGCCAAAGATCAAGGAATGATTCTTCATTAGGAAGAACATTTTAATTTGTGAGGGATTTTATTCTGTCTCTGTTCTATTTGTTCTTTTTCCTCTCTCCTAACTCATTTCCTTTCTGTAGGGGTCCTAAGTATTATAACCTTGTTTTTAATTTTTGGTTGTTAATTATAGTGGTGCTCAGTAGCCCAGTTAAATTTAAAGGTATGTCACTGGAGCCATTATTTTTAAAAGCCAGCAGTTTAGCTATAACATTTGTTCTCAGCTCAGACTTGACATTTGACAACCCAGCCTTGGCATGAGAAGACTTTCTGGTAAACTAAAAATACATATACTTCTATATTTCTGCATATTATGTAAGATAGTTTTCCTGTTATTACTGTGTGTGAGCAGGGAAAAAAGTCCCATTTACCAGTTAGATGTCTCTTTGTATTGGACAATGGAATGATTATGGGCTCTGGGCTTCAAAACAGACTGTGATTTGAAATGTCAGTCTCAGGTCTTTAACCCATAACATGAATTAAGACCTTTTAGTTCTTGGGGGACGAACTGTGGGAAAACAGCCAAGGCTTGAGCATGCTGATTTCTTCTCATAAGGCTTTTTGTTGTGCTTGCTGTGTATTATGGGTCCATAATATTTAAGTGTTTACCATTGTTAATAAATGTTCTCTGCATACATGGTAATAACTCCAGAGGGATCCATTTTGGTTATGAATATGTATTATGAGTAATATCCCAAACTCAGCTGAGTCTTCACGGCTGAAAATGCAGCAGAAAGCTATAGATTCTCTAGCTTGTCTGGGCCATCATAAGCCTCGTTTTGCTTATATATTATGTCTTAGTGTGAAAGCGCTTAACAGCATAGCTAAGTCTAATTTAAAGTCTTAGAATTTTGGGAAGTCTACATTAAGACTGTGTTCTGTCTGGGTCAGCCCTGGTCTGGTCCTTTGTTGTTCATTGGGACTGGCTCAGAGAGTAGTGGGGAGACTTTCTCTTGGAAACAGCAGCTGGGTATATAAAACTCAGTTCCTGGCTCTCCCAATCAATAATGTTCATCCGTTTTTAGTCTAATATTCATTCTCAGGTTCCCTCTTTGGGGGGAAGGGATTAAGTGGTAGAATTTGAATATAATTCTACCTTAACTTTTCCCCCCCTCCATCCTGTGTATTTCCAGCCTAAAGGCTTGTTCTCAAAATTGAGCAATATTTCTTCTTATTAGGAAGGAATCTTCATTTATTTTAAGCAGAAGACTCATCAAAGCAAAGCTCATCTTTATTCAGATCTTTCCTTTAGGTAGAAATCAAAGTGCTTTTAAGAAGGGCCCTGAACTCTTTTGGGTTACTTGGGACTGAAAGTGAAATCAACATATCCCTCATAGGATGTTGAGAGAAAAGCACTGTTCCTAGAGACTGGTCCTACATGGGAGAGAAGGTCATGGGCCTTAATTTTGGGAGCAGGAATGGGCTCTAGAGGCCTAGGAAGGAAGTTTTATAAGTACTCGGTCCTCCCTCTGTTGTGTAAAGAGCTTATTTAGTGATTTTCTTGCCTGCTGGCAAATTGGCTATGTGGGTAGAAGTGTTAGATGGAATATGTTACAGGCTAAGTGCATTTTATCTGTTCTATTCCAGTTATAAGTTCTGTGGAACTCCCACTGGATGCAGATGTACAGACCAGTAATCTACTGATAACCTTCTTAAAGTATAGTTCAATTGTCATGCAGGACACCAAAGGTAAGACATGCTACATTGGGGGATCAGGAAGTAGGAGATGTGACAGGCAGCTAGAGTCTAAGGGCAGCATTAATGTTATGAAGCTTTGACAAGATGAACCATTGGGTCCTGTGCGTGGTCTTGATTACTGGAAAACAGTGATTTCTCACAGCTAGATGACAATTAGGTGGTGGTGGGAAAACCTGAAGCTAGAGGGGAGTGCTCAAAAATAGAATAGGAAAAAAATTAGTCTCTACAAAAACTAGCAAGTCTTCTCAGCAGATCTTGGTAAGTAGATGCAGACTCTTATGTGTGGGAAGTAGGGGGATTAGCATGCTTCAGGGAATTCCCTTTTGAGGACAAGAACTGAAAGCATCAGTTTGTGGTGAGAATTAGAGGACTGTTGTAAAGAGTACAGTAGGAAGAGGTGAGATTCAGAGGGACTGTGTTCCTTAACACTTAAAATAGAAGTGTCAGCGTCCATCCTAGAAATGCAGAGTAGAAGTGGGAGAGGATTGGGTATTGGAAAAAATTAAATATTTTTCTCATTTCCTGTTCTTCTTCTGTTTATGATTTTGCTGTGGCCTTTTTTTTTCTTTTAAGAGATGGGGTCTTGCTGTGTTGCCTAGGCTGGAGTGCAGTGGGGCAATCATAGCTCACTGCAACCTTGAACTCCTGGGCTCAAGCAATCTTCTTGAGTATGGCCTTTTAATTGGTGGTAGAGTAGTGGAGTAGTCAGCCTAGGAATAAGAAGGGTTGGGAAGACACTCAGCAAATTCTATCCAGAATATATCCCAGTTTTTTTCCCCCTACTTATTGTTTTTTCTTTATACTGGATTTATATGAGTGTTCACAGTTTTTATTTATTTAATTTTTTCATTGTGGTAAAATATACATAACATGAAATTTACCATCTTAACCATTTTTAAGTATACAGTTCAGTGGCATTAAGTATATTCACATTGTTGTACAACCATCACTACCCTCCCCACCTTGAGAAATTTTTCATCTTGCAAAATGGAACTCTGTACCCATTAAACACTAATATCCCAATCTCCGCTCCCTCCAGCCCTGGCCACCACCATTCTACTTCTGTCTCTGAATTAGACTATTCTAGGTACCTGATATAAGTGGAATATATCCTAATTTTAAGGTTCCCTGGAAATAAGCCTGTTATTTCATGGTTACACTGAGCTAGCATTTTTCCTCCCATTTTGTTTTGTTTTGGTTTTGAGACAGTGTCTTGCTGGGTTGCCCAGGATGGTCTTGAACTCCTGGCCTCAAGTGGTCCTCCTGCCTTAGCCTCCCAAAGTGCTGGGATTACAGGCATGAGCTAACATACCTGGCCTCATCTAGCATTTTAATAAACATTTTTATTAGCATTTTGTTTGATACCTACAGGTTAATTCAGTGGTCTCCCATTTAAAGGATTTTTTTCCCCCTAATTACAAAAGTAATTGAGATATTACTTGTTAAAAATTAAAACATTCTGACAGGCCGGGCGTGGTGGCTCATGCCTGTAATCCTAACACTCTGGGAGGCTGAGGTGGGAGGATCGCTTGAGCTCAGGAGTTTGAGGTTGCTGTAAGCTAGGCTGACGCCACGGCACTCTAGCCTGGGCGACAGAGCAAGACTCTGTCTCAAAAAACAAAACAAAACAAAATAAAACATTCTGACAATGGTTAACTTAGTGAAAATCCTTTGTGATTAAATTCTCCATAGTTAATCACTCTTAACAGTTTGGTATATTTTCTTTCTTATAAGCCTTATAAGAATCTTTAAATTCTATTTTAGGAACTAACTGTTCAATAGTTGAAGTTTGCGTTCTTAAATTATGCTCCCTGGACAAACTTCAGATTTCCAGATAACAAAATAACCGTTTGCATCATAGAAGCAAAATTGCTAAAATACTATGGTTTTTGCCACCTTACTTTCTGTGAGGAGAGACAATGCCTTGTGTGGTGGTTTAAGGTTCTTTTAGGCATTAAGTATGCTATAGAAGTCTCTTATTTGCCAAATGAGGTGATCAGATTTCTGGTTTGAAGGTTTTTAGGAATTTCAGTATGGAGCTGAAAGGCAGGAGCTATATAGAGCTATAAAGGAGGGGAAGACCAGGATTCAGGGCTTTTTAGAGTGACAAGGAAACATTGGTAGACAGAGATAGGAAAGCCAAAAGATGAATATGGGAAATGAAGAATTGCCAGAGCAAAAGGGAACCTGGGTGGGCAGAGTCTAAGCCATGTTACACTCAGACATTACATTAGCTCTTAGAGATTTCTGCCTTGCAAACTTAAGACTTTTTCTTTTCTTAAGCCTTGTGAGTGTGTTCTTTCAAGAGAGAGAACCATATGCAGGGATGAGATATATGCAAGTAGTCCATGTCACAAACTCCTAATATAGAGCAGTCCATTGGGAGCCGTAGAGATGGCTGAACTTCTACGACTTGGCAGGTGAGATCTGGCAGGCAAGGATAACAACACTCTTGTGTATCAGAGTTTCCTGAGGCCATTGCTTCTTTATGGAAATGGGTAACCTCTTCCTTTCTCTAGAAATATTGCAGCAACCACGGAAGAGAGGAACTGCATAGATGTGACACAGAAAATGAACTTTTAGCTTTGCCTGATATAACACAGTGAATTGAGGCCCTTGGAACTCATTTTTAGCTTTAATGATTATATAAGCCTCTTTGTCCTGGTCACTTGCCATCCATAAAATGGATGGCAAAATTAAGGGCTGAATTAATTGCAGAATAGGTAGTCTCAGACATTGTCTCTAAACTGAGGCAGGGTTAGGTCTCTGCCAATAGGCAGCCTATATATGGCAAAGGGCAAGGTTAGGTATGATGAAAAGTTAATTTCAAAAATGACTCCTATGTGGCTTCATTGGCCCAGCTCTCTTCCCGTCTCAACCTCTGACCTGCTGAATGCCCTGGCCAACAGCAGCATCTCATTATGTTTTTAAGAGCAATAGAAGCAACTTTTTCTTGGCTCTTCCTTACTCCCCAGGATATTATCTTTCTCTTCTTCTTATATGTTTGTTGTCTGGTACCTATAAAAAGATACTTTTAATAGATATGTATATGGAGTTATAAGGTTTATAAGTATAAGAAATAGCATGTTATAAAGCATAATGATGAACATATGTGAACCATCCAACTTAAAGAATAAAACATTGTTCATGTTGTTGAAGCTACCTGTGTGTCCCCTCCCCAATCACTCCGTTCCTTTCAGTCTGTGTTTATCATTTCCTTGATTTGGCTCTAGTTTTAAAGCCTTTTTTCCCCAGGATTCTTCTTTCTTTGGTGTTGTTACCTTACAGGAGTGTCTGCTCAATCTTTAAAATAGATTTTAGGGCCGGGTGTGGTGGCTCATGCTTGTAATCCCAGCACTTTGGGAGGTTGAGGCAGGAGGATTGCTTGAGGCCAGTCTGGGCAACATAGCAAGACCCCATGTCTATAGCAAAATAAGAAAAATTAGCCAGTGTGGTGGTGTGCACCTGTAGTCCTAGCTACTTGGGAGGCTGAGGTGGGAGAATGGCTTGAGCCCAGGAATTTGAGGCTGCAGTGAGCTATGATCAGGCCATCGCACTCCAGCCTGGGTGTCAGAGCAAGACACTATCTCAAAAAAAAAAAAAAAAAAGATTTTAGGCAAAAATTAAAAAAAAATCTATATCTATGTATTATGCATTAGATTTAAGGTTTATTTACCAAAGTCTTAACAGTTAAAACTTCTGGGTGGTATGACTAAACTCAGTTTTTGTTTTTTTTTTTTTTTGCGGGGGGGGGGTTGGTGCTTTTTTGAGTCAAAAAATTGTCTATAATGAAACATGCCTTTTGTAATCAGAAACACTTTCTTAAAGTGATAAGATAGTTGCAGGCTTTTCTGTGGGAGTTGCTTATCAGCTTTTGGGGAAAGGGAGGACAGTGCCAGAGAAACTCTGTGGCCAAGGGAAGATAGAAGAATATTATGAATCTAGTTTTGCATAGGCAAGGGCATTGCTCTTCTGGCTGCCTAGGAGCTTTGATGTAAACTGCAGGTGGTGTCAGATAGGCATTATCATACTCTTTTTGTACTGCCCATCTCTAAGGAGAGGTGAATATATTTCCGGACTACAACCCCTACTATGCCTTCCAATTGTCAGGTTTTAATTAATTTCATTTTTGAGGAAGAAGCAGGTTAATATGAGGGTAAGTACCGTAAGCTAACTTCTACAGCCCTCTAATCTGTTAAGAAGTCTTCTCTCCAGAGAGGACTTCAATCTGGGTCCTGTTAAAGCTAATTTGAAAATCATGAGCCATTTGTCTGCTTTGGATCTGCTGGCATAATCATCTTCTTACCTTCATTTCACCTGCTCACCCACAAATTTACTGGAAAGTAAATAAGCTTTAGTGGTTCTGGTAATTGGCAGTGATGGAGTAGCTCTTCTTGGTTTTCTGTATGTGGGTATAGAGCCCTGCTATTGAGGTTGCTTTCTTCTGTAATAACTAGAATGTGAGTTCTGGGAGACCAAGAACCTTTGTCTGTTTAGTTCAGTGCTATATCTCTAGTGCCTCCCACAGTGCCTGCCACATAGTAAGTGCTAAGTAAATAACTTTGGCAGGAAGAAAAATGATCAGGAGTTCACAGCTTTCCAGGTCATAATAATGTGCACAGTGCAAGGAGATGCATGGGCTGGACCCTGGTCTCCAGTTAATTTCTTTCTGATTTCATTGCCAGTTTGCCGTGAGCAGTCATGAAATCTTCCTACACTTTGTGGTAGGTGGGTACAGATGGTGGTGCGTATAGCTAGTGGATGAGGGGGTGGAAAAGGGAATGGACCTGAATATTCAGAAGCAAAGGACTGATCTGGAAGCAAAGAGGATGGCCCTAATTTGGGCCATGACAATAGGGGCCATCATAAGAGTTTAGTGGCTCTCAGGAAGGTGGTTAGCTGTTTAACAGACTATCAGGATATTTAAGAAAAAAACCTGGGGAAATTCTTTTGCCTAGGATGGAAGCAAGAATTTCTCTAGTAGTACCTTGATTTTCATTCATGAATTTTGTGGAGAGAGAAAGTGTGAATGTTTCTTTTTATGATGTACATCTTTGTTCTTTATTGAAACATGGTCTGGATGATTTACAGAGAAGGGTTTATTATTTTTCTTTACAGATGAACACAGGCTTCACAGTGGCAAACTCTGTCTGATTATCCTTACATGTATTGCAGAGGTAGGTCTTACTAGCCTTCTGGTATTAGTCTCTTACAAAGCACTGTCTTTTCCTACCTTGGTGCTCCTATAGCTCCTGACTTTTAGGGTCCTAAGGCTTGGGAGAGAAAATCTTCCTCCTTTGTATTGTGTGTCTCCTCTCACTAGAGTGTAACCTCTGACAACAGGGACTTTTTCTCCTTTACCACTGTATTCTCAGTGTCTGGCATGTAGTAGAGGCTCAGTTAGCATTTACTAGGTGAGCTAATAATAGATCGTGATATGATAACTGCTTTCATTGAGAACGGGAAGATTCCGGCTCTTAAGAGTTTTTTAGAAAAAATAATCCTTCCCCTTTGAAGCTGCTCATATTGGATATTTTACATTTAGCAAAATTAAAAAAGAATACACCTTTAGTCCCAGCTACTCAGGAGGCTGAGGTGGGAGGATCTCTTGAGCCCAGGAGTTTGAGGCTGTAGTGCCTTTGATTGTACCTGTGAATAGCCACTGCATTCCAGCCTGGGCAACATAGCGAAACCCCATTTCTAAAAAAATAAAATAAAATAAAATAAAATAAAATAAAATAAAATAAATTTTACCAAAGGAGCCAAGGTTTCCTGTGGGTAAAGGAGTGGAGAGGGAGAGAATAAAGCCAGAGAGGAGAACTGGAAACTCAGTAAAGCTGTGTGGGTTGCAGTTTGGTGAAGAAGTGCCAAGGGGAAAAAGAAGAAATGCTTCAACTTTGTAAGAAGGCACTTTTGGTTGGACTAATTAGGTTCGAATTCACCATACATTGTGGTGACACATAGGTATGGCAGAACTTGAGTCAGTTTAGAGCTAAATTTATAGCTGCACCCTCCCTCCTTATACTGCTCTTTTCTCACTTAAGAAAAAGAGTAAAGGTGGTCCACATGGAGTAAAGAACTCTCACAGACTTTCCCTTTTTATAGTCTCTGTGGAAAGATGACCTTTTCACAAGCTTGGGGTGGCTTGTTATAGAAGAGCTGCTTATTAGCAGTGGACCTGCTGTAATTGTTTTTCAAAAATCTTTCAAGGAAAATCTTTAAAGGAGTTGTTTTTCACAAATTGTAAGAGTTCCTAGTAATCGGAGCCTGTTGGCATGTCAGATCTTCAGAAAAGATGTTGGGAAAGGGCCAAGGGATGTTTATTACCAATCTATGGTGAGAAGTTTTTGATTTTCCATCAGTCTTCGGCAAAGCCAGGGATAGACACTGCCTACTTCCACACTGCCTGTGTAGCAGTTTTCTCCTGCTGTGCTGAGCCCGTTCCCAGCAGAGCACAGACCTCTCTTCTTACTCCTAAAGCCTTTTGTGGAGCCTGCACATGCATTCTGCAGCCCCAGTGAAAACCTTTAAGCTGTCACAAAAAGAGCCAGCTCCCTGAGCAAATGGGAAGGAAGAGGGAATAGGAAAACAGATTACTCTCAGCATTTTTCGCAAGTCTCTGTGTCTTAATTTTTAATTATTATGGGTACATGATAGTTATATTCTGTGCCTTAATTTTTATTGTTTTTAATTTGCTTAGAGATTTTTGACCAGTTAGAGACATATGTAGAAACTATACCCAAGTAAAATCTGATGAGTTTTAAGTAAGGTTTGATGTAAAGGCTCTAGGCTCATCCCATTAGCTTTCCCAATTGATCTTGAAAGTTCTTAAAGCCCAAGGATTTATATGAAGTGTGATAAATTACAAACTGAGTTTCTTAAGTATACTCTCATTCCTTTTTCTCTATATTTTTATTAGGATCAGTATGCCAATGCATTTTTGCATGATGACAACATGAATTTTCGAGTAAACTTACATAGAATGGTAGGTGTTTCTTTTGCTTCTTGTTTTTTCTTAGAGGAAATTTTTTGTGTGTTGGCAGGGTTAGAATGAAATTGATCCTACCAGAA
This sequence comes from Indri indri, assembly GCA_004363605.1. Lineage (NCBI taxonomy): Eukaryota > Metazoa > Chordata > Mammalia > Primates > Indriidae > Indri > Indri indri. Next base: position 23,032 of record RJWJ010018996.1, read on the forward strand.
CAAATGCGGATGGAAAGTTGTGCGAAAGGGCTCTTACATGACTGCTGTTCAACAGACCCGTGCCTGTTGTTGGGATTTTTTTTGTGCGTTGTAGAGATGTTTCTTACTTAAGAGAGGATAGAAAGATCTAGAACCGTATACCCATGACAGTGATACTGGAATGTATCAATAACGTAGATTTCAACAAGGAGATGGGTCTGAGCCTTTTGTTTTCAGAGTATAGTATGATCTTTGATGTATTCATCTGAGAAGTGGGGCAAATAGAATATGGAGGATCAGGGAATTTCCTAAAGCTTGGAGGTATGTTTAAAAACTATCACATTGAGGTTTAGATTTGAAACTTTTGTTTTTTACAACTACTGTAACTCCTTCTATAGCTGCCCCCACCATCACCACTTCTTCTTTTTACTGTTATTTTATTGTCCAAGAAATATACCATGTACCTCTTTTGTTGTTAGTAATGCCACTTGTATAGATAAAATCAAAGTAAAAGCAACAACTTGCCCATTGTAGTATGTAGTATGCTCCATTCCCCTTTGGGGATGTTGTCTTGCTGTGAATTGTATTTTTGTCACAGGCCTGTGTTGATACCTGAGAAGCATTCACAAGTCCTCCCTGCCCCACCCCACCCTACCCCACCCTACCCTACCCCACCCCACCCCTAGAAAAAGAAAGAAAAGGTAGCATCTCTGTAATAGTGATTTTATTTTTGTGAGAAACATGATGATGAACCATTGGATATCAGTTTAGGTACCTATTAATTTCGTTTCTTTTTTTGTGTGTGAAGCCTATGAGACATAGGAAGAAGGCCGCAGATAAGAACCTTCCCTGCCGCCCTTTAGTATGTGCAGTACTGGGTGAGTGAGTATTCTCAAAATTGGCATTTTTCTGTGACAGTGATAGGTTTTCATGATTAAGATGAGGAGTAGATCCTGGTTGATGTGCTGCTTCCTCAGAGAAGTTGTTACTAGTTATATTTCTTCCCTGGCCTAAGAAACCGTATATTTAGTAAAGCAACCCCAATGAATAGAGTGCTCAGTAAAATGGTGCAATCGTTCAAAGAAAAAAAATCATTCCAGGGAAACAAATGGCTATGTCTAAACTTGATGTATAATTTAAATTTGTGAAATGTCTTACTCTTGATCAAGATTTCAAATTCTATCCTAGCGCTCTGGGAGGCCGAGGCGGGCGGATCGTTCTGAGCTCAGGAGTTCGAGACCAGTCTGAGCAAGAGCGAGACCCCGTCTCTACCAAAAAATAGAAAGAAATTAATTGGACAGCTAAAAATATATATATAGAAAAAATTAGCCGGGCATGGTGGCGCATGCCTGTAGTCCCGGCTGCTTGGGAGGCTGAGACAGTAGGATTACTTGAGCCCAGGAGTTTGAGGTTGCTGTGAGCTAGGCAGACGCCACGGCACTCGCCCGGGGCAAGAGAGTGAGACTCTGTCTCAAAAAAAAAAAAAAAAAAAAAATTTCAAATTCTTCCCTCCCTTTCTTCGTTCAAATTGATGTGTCAGCTGGCCAGGAGGGTTGGAGTTCAAGGTTCAGATATATAAAACTTCCTTTGAGTAAATTAAGCTGACCTGATGCTGACAGAGCTGTCGGGTGGGGGGATGTATCTTGGGTAATTTTTGTCTGCCTAGAATCCTACATTTTCCTCAGGGGAGTTATAGCTAAACTCTTAATCCCATTTCACTTGAATATTCAGCCTCAGTTACTGAATCTACTTGATTTTAGAAACAGTAATTAAGACTATATAATAAGCCTCTATTGACCCAAAGCCCCACAGACCATTTCAGTCAATATCTGTCAAACTGAGCATGATAGTGAGAGATGAGAAAGACTGACACAACTTTAGAGCTGAGTCTCCGGTTACACAAATGTGATCCTTAATTTCATCTCTGCTTGTCTCATTGCTCTAGTCTCAGAATATGATTTCCCTCTGGCATTTTTCATTAGTGCCATGGTATGAAATATCTGTACAATGAAATTTTCCTTGTTTCTGAATTTATTGGCAGGTCAAGGTATCTTTTTGGAAATAGGAGAGCGAACTAATTTTTTTGTTACTTTACAAGTGACAGATGGTGAACAGTGTTGCAAAAAGTGCCTTATATAAAATAAATTTAAGCACACGTGAATACAGATGTGGTTAGTGGTTGCCATTCAACATGAGTGCAGGGTGTACTCATAAGCTTTTTTCCCAACTCAAAGGCAAGGAATGAATTTCATTGTAATTGATTGAATTTTTCTCCTTTTACCTTTTCAGACCTGATGGTAGAGTTTATTGTAACACACATGATGAAGGAGTTTCCTATGGATCTCTACGTGTAAGTACCATAGTTCCTTTAATGCGTGCAACTCTGTTTTAAAGAATTGAGTGATAGAAAATTTGTGATCTGTATATACTTCAAGAAAAACATATTTGTGTGTGGAGAAGTGTCAGGGAATATTTTATGGCCTGGATTTGTACATCTTTTCAGAAGAGGGCAAAAGTACAAACCATAGTTTGGCTTCTGCACGTATCTTCATTCTCCCTTTTAGGCATGCTGCATGAAAAGCAGGGCCGTTGTATGAAAGCAGTGATCATAGAGGGATATTGTAATCCAAAGATATGTGATTCCAGTAGACCACTTTGTTGTCTCTGAGCTGTAGCATCAAAGTGGTTAGTAGGAGTTAGAAGATAGGAATAAGTCAGAGAGATAGAGCTTCTGGTCCATTTTTAGCCTACATTGTCCTGACAGCCTAGCTAAAAGCCTGCTAGCTAGGAAGATTATGTTTCTGGTAGCCTGGCTGGGAGATTCTTCTCCTGAGGAGATCTGATTGTCCATCACAAGTCTTTATAATAAGGAGAACTAGAGGCAATGAAAAATCATCATATTTTAATAAAGTTTAAGCATTAGGTTTTCTTTCTTCTTTGCCACTTCTGCATTCTTCTTCTCTTTAATACCCAAGAACAGCTGTGCCACATTAATGTGATCCCAAATATGTATATTATCTTTATTCCTTAAAAAGCATCTTAACTGAGTCTCACAGCAGAATTGGTACCTCCATATTTTGGGGCAAGAGAGCAGTTTGGTGCACAGAAAACTCAGTGTACCTCATTCTAGTGCCAAGCCTGGGATCTAGGGAGGTATAAAATATTTTACTCTAGAGTAGACCTCCAGCTTTTTAGACTGTAGACTACATAGTCTTGGTTTCCTAGGTTTGAAATAATGATAAAAATTTTACTTTTAGGTAAGTAGATTACGGTTTGCATTTTTCCATACCTTTTAGGTATTTAGAAATAAATCTGCTCATTTACTTCAATTCAAAGACCATGAAAAGCTGCTTTTTATAATATTTAACAGATGAGTTTTCTGCTTATTTTTTTTTTAATTTAATTTTTTTTTTTTTTTTGAGACAGAGTCTCTCTGTTTTCTAGACTAGAGTGCAGTGGCATCATCATTGCTTACTGCAACATCAAACTCCTGGGCTCAAAGCAATCCTCCTGCCTCAGTTTCCCAGAATGCTAGGATTATAGCCATGAGCCACTGCACCTGGCCTTCTGCTTATTTTAGATGGGATCTCTGAACCTCAGTATCTTAGGGTTCAGATTTGTTTTTGTTTAGAGCTTCTAGCTTGATTTGCTTATGCTCTAGTTTTAGGATGTGCTATTATTTACTTTGTAGTATGTATTACTATAGTCCCAGTTTTCTCATTTTACTAGTAAGGAAACTGAGGCTCAGGAGATTACATGCTTTGCCCAGGGTTATTCTTTAGTAGGCATCATTACCTGAACTTGAACCCAAATTTTCTTACTGTAAAAAATGGGCTGTTACAATCCTTTCCCAGTTTTATTAGTTATCTGTTGCTATGTAACAAACTACCCCAAAACCTAGTGCTTTAAAACAAACGTTTATCTCTCCCAGTTTCTGTGGTTTAGGAATCCAGGAGAAGCTTAACTGGATAGCTTTGACATAGGGTCTTTCACAAGGCTGCAGTCAAAGTGTTAGCTGGGGCTGCAGGCTTCTGAGTTTCTGCTAGGGCTGGGGAATCTACTTTTTAGCTCACTTGGTGGTTGTTGGCCAGCCTCAGTTCTTCACCATGTGGGCCTCTCCATTGGTAGAGGAGCACTGGGAGTGCTCAGCATGGGAGCTGTCTTTCCCCAAAGCAAGTAATACAAGAGAGAAAGAGTGAGAGACCAAGATGGAGAAGCCATAGTATCTTTTATAACCTAATCTCCAGTGAGAAACCATTTCTGTTGGTCCCACAGACCAACTCTGATACAGTGTGTAAAGGGACTTTACAGGAGGAGCCAAGATGGCGGATGAGAAACACCACCAGTCAGAGTGTCTCTGCAAAAAAGACAAATTTTAGAAGAAAGAGAAAAAAATAAACTAGCAGGGAAACATAGATCGGGTGAGGGTCAGAAGGAAGGGTGCCTGAAACTACAGGAGACTCCATGGGAAGACGTTGTGGAGGAGAACTGGAAGGAGAAAGAAAGGTCCCTGAGAGGCTTGGAGACCAGCGACAAGGGTAGGTGGAGCAGATAACTTTCCCCTCCCTTGCATCTTGGACTGTTGGTGGGTTCCTGAGCGGTTGGAGAGACCTGCCGACACCAGCCGAGAGATGGCTGCCACCAGTGAGCAGTGGCCTCTTGCGGACACGGCGCTGGGCTCCCAGCTCCCTGGGGCACCTCCCCGCACACAGACCCGAGCCTATCAGCAGATGCCATAGTGCTCCATTCTCTCCTTCCCCTTCCCTACCCGTGGGTGCCCAGAGAGACAATTTAGCCATCACACGGAGGCATCTCCAAGGAACGGGACCTTTCCTTTTGGGGCCCTACAGCAGACTGAGGGGTACTCAGACTGCGAGCTCCCTGCCTGCCCGCCCTCCCAGGTGCTGCTTGCCTGGGGACTCCAGGGGGTGGGGCAAATCCCGAGGTGGAGTGAAATCGATCCAGCTTGGGCACCCTGTAGGTGATTCAAGACCAGCACCCCTCCCCCTGGCAGGGTCAGGGATTGATTTCCAGGGCCCAGGGGACAGGCCTGCAGACCAGACCCCGTACACCGAGGTCACGATCACACTGCCCCGGGGCACAGAAGGGAGATCTGTGAAAGAGCCTACTGAGGAGAGTATGCCTTCAGGGGCAGATCAGTGTGCCTGAGCGGCAACCCTCCTCCCACAAGAGGGCTGTGCATCCAGCTCAGGCTGGGATCCTGGGTAGGGAAGCTCTGGCCCACATCACAGCCAGCGGAGATCCATCGGCCTGAGGTCCCACTTGCTGGGAGAGGCTACAGAGAGGGGGAGGGTGGAAGGAAGCGAGACCTGCCCCAGAGTGCGGGTCTCGGTGAGCGCCACCCCTCAAGCCCAGACTTTCATCTGAGTTGAGCCATTTCAGCCCCTCCCTGCAGGGCCTTGGTAAGCTCCACTCCCCCAAGCCCAGACTTTCATCTGAGTTGAGCCATTTCAGCCCCTCCCGGCAGCTTTGCATAGAAGCAAAGAACAGACCTTTGACCCCTGCTAACAGCAGTTGTGGAGCCTGAGGGCAGGCTTACCCAACCCAGCCCCACTCAGACTCACTCCAGGACCGCCCCCACTGAAGTGGAGAATAAGGACACACCTGGAAGTCCCAGGGCCCCACCCACCACCCAAAGCACAAGAGGGCCTCTCTAGAGGAACAAGAGCTAGCTACAGGACCCCAAAACAGCACTGCAGCTCGCTCCTCCCAGCAAGTGCCACCTACTGACAGGGAGGTCATTCTGCACACCCTTTTACTGCATCTACTGATTCATCATAAAGGCTGTGGTCGAATCTCACCCACAAACACCACCTACTGGCTCAGAGACTAAACAGGGCATGTCATTATCCAAGTGAAAATCTAAAGGCAAGAAGGAACAACTGGTCCAGATGAGAAGGAACCAGCGAAAGAACTCTGGAAGTATGAAGACTCAAATGGAAAGCACACCCCCAAAGAGGAACACCAGCTCCCCAGCAATTGACATTAACCAAACTCAGAACACTAAAATGACAGAAGAAGAATTTCAAACATGGATTGTAAGAAAACTGAATGATATGCAAGAAAAAATGGATAACCAACACAAAGAAACCACAAAAAAAAATCCAGGACTTGGAAGAAAAATTCACTAAAGAAATTGAAATATTAAAGAAAAATCAAACCAATCTGGAAATGAGGACTTATTCAGGGAACTACAAAACACCGTGGAAAGCCTCAAGAAAAGGGTAGATCAAACAAAAGAAAGAATCTCAGAGATTGAAGACAACTCCTTCCAATTAAATAAGTCAGTCACAGAGATCCAGCAGAAAATTAAGAGAAAAGAAATGAGTCTACAAGAAATGTAGGATTATGTGAAAAAACCGAACCTGAGGGTGATAGGGGTTCTGGAAGGTGAAGAAGAAAACACTCAAGGGCTGGATAAGCTATTTGAAGAATTAATAGAGGAGAATTTCCCAGGCCTTGCTAAAAATCTAGATATACAGGTACAAGAAACTCAACGGACCCCAGGGAGATTCAATGCAAATAGGAAGACACCACGTTATACAGCCATCAGATTGACCAAAATATCCACTAAAGAGGCCCTTCTAAGAGCTGTAAGGCGAAAGAAACAAGTAACATACAAAGGAAAGCCCATCAGAATAACTCCAGATTTCTCAACTGAAACCCTACAAGCAAGAAGAGACTGGGGCCCCATTCTCACTCTTCTGAAACAGAATAATGCCCAGCCTAGAATCTTGTACCCTGCAAAACTAAGTTTCATATATGAAGGAGAAATAAAGACATTCTCCAATAAGCAAAGACTGAGGGAATTCACCAAGACAAGACCAGCCCTCCAAGAAGTACTCAAAACAGAATTACACAAGGATCAGCACAATAAACACTCTCGAATGTGAAACCACTGAACAGTTAAAGATCAAAGGCTAGATTCCACAATGGCTCAAGAGAGAAAGCAACAAAATGCAACCCAACAGAATGAACAGTAATTCACCCCACTTATCAGTTCTCTCAATAAATGTGAATGGCTTGAACTCCCCTCTCAAGAGACATAGGCTGGCCGAATGGATAAAAAAAACAAGCCAAGCATCTGCTGTCTCCAGGAAACGCATCTAACCTGCAAGGATGCATTTAGACTCAAGGTAAAGGGGTGGAAATCAATATTTCAAGCAAATGGAAGCCAAAAGAAGGCTGGTGTGGCAGTTTTGACCTCAGATAACTTAGTTTTTAAATCAACAAAAGTAATGAAAGACAAAGATGGTCACTATATAATGGTGAAGGGTACAGTTCAACAGGAAGACATAGCAATTCTAAATATGTATGCACCCAACATAGGTGCACCCAGATTCGTAAAGCAAACTCTACTTGATCTAAACAAATCGATAGACAGCAACACCATAATAGTCGGAGACTTCAACACTTCACTGACAGCACAGGACAGATCCTCCAAACAGAAAATTAACAAAGAAATAATGGACTTAAACAAAACTCTAGAACAAATGGGCCTGACTGACATTTACAGGACATTCTACCCCAAAAACCACTGAATGCACGTTCTTCTCATCAGCTCATGGGACATTCTCTAAGATTGACCATATTCTAGGACACAAAGCATGTCTCAAAAATTTTAACAAAATAGAAATCATACCATGCATCTTCTCAGATCACAGTGGAATAAAAACAGAAATCAACCCCAACAGAAACTCTCATCTCTACACAAAGTCATGGAAATTAAACAACCTTCTGCTGAACGATTCCTTCATAAATGAGGAAGTAAAGATGGAAATCAAAAGATTCTTTGAACTAAATGACAAAGGTGACACAAGTTATC
>RJWJ010018997.1:0-30827 GCA_004363605.1 Indri indri
AGGGAGGGAGGGAAGGAAGGAAGGAAGGAGGGAGGGAGGGAGGGAAGGAAGGATCGATCATTCTTAGCTCTTCCCACTTTTCCATCTGATGCAAAGTCAAGCTACAGGAACCGCTAACCTTAATGAGAATTTGCAAAGAGGAATTTAAAACCGATCAGCTAAAAGCAGGTAGAATAACCTAACTGAAACAAAAACAAATTGGCAAGTGAACTTTATGAAGGGCTTCAGCCCCTGCTTTGAAGTAAGAGAAACATTCTATAAGTGCTATTTAAGATACCTACTTACAATGCATGCTTTTTTTTTTTTTTTTTTTTGAGACAGAGTCTCACTCTCTGGCCTAGGGCGAGTGCCGTGGCGTCAGCCTAGCTCACAGCAACCTCAAACTCCTGGGGTCGAGCAATCCTACTGTCTCAGCCTCCCGAGTAGCTGGGACTACAGGCATGCGCCACCATGCCCGGCTAATTTTTTCTATATATATTTTTAGCTGTCCAATTAATATTCTTTCTATTTTGGGTAGAGACGGGGTCTCGCTCTTGCTCAGGCTGGTCTCGAACTCCTGAGCTCAGGACAATCCGCCCGCCTTGGCCTCCCAGAGTGCTAGGATTACAGGAGTGAGCCACCACACCCGGCCTACAATGCATGTTTTTAAGCCTTAAAAATTCCTGGAGAAGGTAAAACTATAGTATGCCATCTGACTAAATCATGCAAAAATGCACAAAAAGTCTGAGCTAAAATATACAGTCACTCCTCAGTATCTGTGCAGGATTGGTTTCAGGACTTCCTGTGATACCAAAATCCAAGGGTGCTCAAGTCCCTTATGTAAAATGATATATTTGCATATAGCCTACACATGCCCTCCCATATACTTTAAATGGCCTCCGGATTACTTATAATACCTAATACAATGTAAATGCTATGTAAACAGTTGCTATACTGTTTTTTTTATTGTCCTATTGGTATTTTTTATTATTTCTTCCTCCCACCCCCAAATATTTTCAATCCAAGGTTGGCTGAATCTGTGGTGCAGAACCCACATATATGAAGAACCAACTGTACCTAAGTATTACTACCTCTGAAATATTTGGTCACCTTTGTGAAATTGTAGGTTACCTTTCCTCTCCTGCTTCTTTATACTTTTATATTTGTGTGTGTGCCCCTCCTCAGTTTGCAACTATAATTTATTATGAGGGCAAGTCCTCCTGACTTATGTTTATTGTAAATTTAAGAACATTTTAGGCTGGACTTTGGTGGCTCATGCCTGTAATCCCAGCACACTGGGAGGCCAAGGTGGGAGGATTGCTTGAGGCCAGGAGTTTGAGACTAGCCTGAGCAAGAGTGAAACCCCATCTCTACAAAAAAATAGAAAAATTAGCTGGGCATGGCGCCATAGGGCTGTAGTCCCAGCTTCTGGAGGCTGAGGCAAGAGGATCACTTGAGCCTACAATGAGCTATGATGGCGCCACTGCGCTATAGCCCGAGTGACAGCGCGGGAGCCTGTCTCAAAAAAATAAAAACATTTTACCATCATATTCAGAATACTGAGTTTTGTCTCACAGAAAGAAACATCTTCTCTTTGTTCTCATTTTCCTAACCAAAATTTCACCATTTTTTATCACTTTATAATATAACCAAAGTGTAGCACAGCTTACTGGACAGCTAAAATCTTTATACTTGCCTGAAGTAAAAGTGGTCCTAAGGAGTCTTTATCAATAACTCCCTGTCCTGTCGAAGATACGTCAGCTTTCTGAACATCATCATCATTGGAAATAGCCTTTCCTGAAAAGACAGAAGTTGGTACAAGAAATGGCACATATTATCAGTTATAGATTAAATCCACCTTCAAATAGTCCCCAGAACAAGACATAAAGACACATACATGCATGCACACACAAGTACATACAGAACATTTCCTAATAAAAGAAATATGCTACAATTTGGAAATATTAAAACTAAACTTCATAGTTACACCCAGGAAGGCAAAATATACCCTAGATTGTCTTTCACTATTAAATGTACTTATCCGATGGCTTTCCAAAAGGGAACCAACACATGACAGTGAGCAACACGGGCATTCTTCCAATTCTGGTTAACTGTTTCTTAAAGAGCAAAGCTGGACAACTCATTTGTCTATTTCCATACTTGCTAGCCTCAATCAGGTGTAGTCCCTACCCAAACACGGTAGCAAAGGGGCCAGTATAAACACGGTAACAAGGTCCTTCGAAAACCGCTGCCCCCAACCCTGCCAGGAAACGGGCCACACAGTAGGAGGCCGTCGGCCAGCCAGCAAAGCCCCATCTGAACTCACAGCCACTCCCCACTGCACGCATCATGGACCGAACCAGCCCCGCCACCCCACCCCACCCCCGTCAGATCAGTGACTTCAGACCCTGCTAGGTGCTTGGACCCCACTGCAAATTGCATGTGTGTGTGCACGGGGATCCAGGTTGCCCGTTCCCCAGGAGAGCCTAACGATCTGAGGTGGAGCTGGGGCAGTGACTCCCCCGCCTCCTCTGTCCGTGGAAAACTGTCTTACACGAAACCGGTCCCTGGTGTCAAAAAGGTTGGGGACCACTGTTCTAAAAGGCGAGTGTTTTTCTTACTTTATATTACCTTGCTCTTTTATCTGACGTATCTGTCTTACTGTTTCCTTTAAAATCGCACATTTATCTGGTTTGACATTGAAATTGTCGATATCACTAAGATTAGCAGATATTAGTTCAGCCAATTCTTCAATGTATTTACTCTCCTGCTCCCGTCTCCACTTTTCACCACTGCAGGTAAGACTAAAGGGTGGGAGGAGGGAGGGGAGGGTAAGCCATGACATAATTATCACAAAAGAGCTGTTGGCAGAATTAGCCCCTACATAACATCATTACTTTATCTGTAAACAAATTAAACTCATCCAATAGAAACATCGTTCAAAACATTGCCTTGAAGAAGTGGTACACAACATAGAAATTCACATAGACCTAAATTCAATTCCACCTTTTTGTTAGCCAGGTGGCCTTGGGCAGAGTTGGCCTCAGTTCCTTCATCTGGAAAATAGGGATAAATAATCTTTACCTTATAGAGATAATAAAAAAGCTAACAAATAACAACAAAACAGTGGTTGACTACTTATTACTAATGACATTTTATGAATTTTAGATTATTTTTCAACTATTACATTGAAACTCAAATAACATTGACCTTGGCAAATACTTAAAAAGCTACAGAGCAGCACTGTATAGATTACACTATTTTGTTTCTGATTTTTAAATTTCTAATTTCATTCAGGAAAAGAATGATGAAAGCTTACAAACGCTAAAATTATCAACTTAGATTCTTAAAAAGGATATAAAAGATTCTTACTTATAATAACCTTGGTAATCTATTCTTACCTCCTACCCCTTCCAAAATTCTTCTTACGGTACCACAAACTTTACCTTCTATCTCAACCAGCAATTTAAAAAAAAAAAAAAGCTATTACATAAGAGTGTCCATATCATCCTTATCACAAAGCAAAACTACAAAAAAATCTAACCAGAGAATATAAATAACAACAAGTTGAAATGTCATCCTTAAACAAATCGGGGAAGAGGAGCTCGGTGAGTCAGGGCATGATTGTGGTAAAGCATCTGGAAATAAGTCACCTACCCTTGTCCTGGAGTATCACATGGCAATTTACGTTTTCGTGAATCAGTGGCCAGTGGATCCAAGGACTTTTCTCCTAATCCACTCATCTTGAATATACATCAGCAACTAGGAAAGAATAATAAGGAGTAAGATAAACACATTATAAAATATCCATAACTCTATGAAGGTACGTCTGACTGTATTGACTGCATATTGTAATTCAGAACTATTTTCTCTAAATGGTTAGATAATCTCAATACCCTTTATCGTAAATGAGTATACTGAAAACAACCTCGGATTTCATATTTCAATTTAATTATGCAGAATGTCCAACACCAAGACAAAGATTTCTCAACTACTACTACAAATGTGCATATTGAATATCTCACAAAGAATAAGGCATCTTCTCCATATTTAATAAAGAGAGACTGATGAGCCTCCAATATTGATAAAATCCTAAATTTTATTTATACCCAAGTAAAGCACAAATGAAAGCCTGTAATTTGGTAAGAAGTCTTCAAATGGCCCGGCCCAGTGAAACATGCCTGTAGTCCCAGCTACTCAGGAGGTTGAAGCAGGAGGATCATTTGAGCCCAGGAGTTCAAGGCTGCAGTGAGCTATGATTGCACCACTGTGCTCTGGCCTGGGCGACAAAGGGAGACTCAGTCTCTTTAAAAAAAAAAAAAAAAAAAAGTCTTCAAATGGGGGGATGGGGAGGAATCTAAATTATTCAGGCTATTTTCAAGGTAGCACTTTTTTCTTTTGAACCATTTCATTAATATTTATCATCCAATGGGTTTTTCCTCTGTTATTTGTATAAATGACATTATAAAACTCCACTACATTCTGCTTAGAAAGTAGATGTAAAATAGGGAAACTCCCAGAGTAATAGGCAGGAACATTTTGACAGTGATCCACACAGCAAAAATTATGTTAATATTGACTGATGGAAAAATAATATGCTTTGGTTAAAGTTTAAGTGATGATGAAGAAGATGACTGTAGAGTATTTCTTGTTGAGAAAGGAACAGATTTTAATACTCAGTGGCTCATATTGAAGACATCTACCAAGCCTTCATTTACTAAGAATTTTGTCTGTACTAAACTTTTGTACAGGAACAAGATAATCACTGTTTTAAATAATTCCATGTCAACCAACAAAGTCTGAACATTCTAAACCATTTTTTATATGTTAAAATGCATCTCGCATTCCAGCTAAATTTAAATTCTATTAGATATACACGGAAGGACATAAATTTCCACTAGGTGGCACAATACCACCAAAAAGGAAGACAAAGTACTACAAATGAAAAATTCACTCAAGATGCTGATCAAACTTAACAATATATAGCCTTTTTCAAAAATCAAAATCACATGATCATAAATCAGGAATTCTAGATTACAACACTGTCTTTACAGATCTACTAGATATGAAGTATCAACAAAATTAATTCTATAATTTTGGTAGTAAAATGCAAAGGATGAAAAGCTGGGATGATTTAAAGATTTGCTGTGATTTTTTCCCCATAAGTTTAAATGAAGGAGACACAGGGACTTAAAATAACTTTGATTAATAGTAGCTTAACACTATGATTTTAAAACACACTCAGATCACACAATCTCAGGAGTACTGTATGTCAACATCATAAAAGACAATGAAAGTCTGTATAAATAATCCAGATTTTAAAGGAACCTAAATAGAAATAACAATTAAATGCAGTATTTGATCCTAGACTGAATCCTGCACTGGAGGAAAGAAGGTGAGGTGGCTCATGCCTATAACCCTAACTTCTCCGGAGGCTGAAGTGAGAAGGTCACTTGAGCCCAGGAATTCAAGACCAGCCTAGACAACACGGCAAGACCTTATCTCCCGAAAAAAATAATGCCACAAAAGGTATTATTGGATCAATTTATAAAGTTTGAATATGGACAATAAAAGTATTAATGTTAAATTTACTAAAGTTGATGCAGAACTATGATTATTTAAGTGACTATCAACGTTCTTAGTATCTAGGGCTAAGGGACCATTATACATGCAAATGATGCTCAGACGGTTGGGAAGAATTATGTACATTATGAATGAGTAAACCAGAGAACAGAGGAAGGAGAGGAAGGATAGGAAAGGGAGTAGGGGTGGGGTGCAGTGGCTCACACCTGTAATCCTAGCACTCTGGGAGACCAAGGCAGGAGGACTGCTTGAGCTCAGGAGTTCCAGACCAGCCTGAGCTGGGCATTGTGGCATACACCTGTAGTCCCAGCTACTGGGAAGGCTGAGGCAGGACAATCGTTTGAGCCCAGGAGTTAGAGGTTGCAGTGAGCTATGATGATGCCGCTGCACTCTAGCCAGGGTGAAAGTGTTTTGTCTCCAAAAAAAAAAAATTAGGGGGTAGGGCAAAATGCTGGCATTAGGTGAATCTTGATGGGAGAACAAATTTAAAAATTCTTTACACTATTTTCTTGCAACTTTAAGTTTAAAATTATTTCCAAATAAAAAACTTTTAAAACTATTTGTTTTGATTTTCCAATTTTCATATTTAAAAAGAATGATTCCTTAATTATAAAAATAGAATAATTCTAGCTATGTCTCAATAATTGGCTTTATATCATTCAAATGTTATTTTTAAATTAAGTGGCAAACTATCCACTAACAACATTTCTTTATTTTAAAGACATAATTTATTTCACATTCTAGATACTATTTCCTTACTTTTCCCCAAGACTGAGTAGAAAAACTATTTGGTGAGCAATAGCATTTCCTTTATTTGAAAGACACAATTTAGTCTACATTCTCAACATCATATCCTTACTTTGCTGTTAAATATAAGCTGAATCCTCAGTATAGCTTACAGTGCCTAGCACATAATAGGTAACAGGTGGAGAATAAATATTGAATAAGTAAAAGAAACATTCAAGCCACTAAACCATATTTTAGAAATTCCTTCAATCTGATCTACATAATCATTCAATGCAATCCTATTACTTTAAACTTTTTAAATTTTCACTTCTACCACTGATATAGAATGCCACCATAATGTATGGTGGCAGCATAAACTATGTCAACAGAAAACCTAAACCACGATAATCTCTCAGTATGAAAGAAATTAATAAACACAATTATCAGTCTAAACCGCAAATGCATACACATCATTTGTGTAAAGTTAACATTTATGTGCATATAGAAAACCTAAATATGTCTACCTATGCCCTAGACACATGTGGCTTTTTCTCTTGATCTGGTAGAACAAGTTACAAGGTACACATAAGCCTGCACAGTCCCCTTGCTACCAAATTTACTCTATCACTGAGTCCAACCTAATTATCCAAAAAACGAACTAATGCAAGGTCATAACTTAAAACCATGATTTTGGGGTGTACCCAAACATTAAGGTATAATTATTTAAGATATAGACATACTAAATCTAGACCATTTTCAGTCAGCAGTCAAGAATGAAGGTAAGAGAGGGGAACACGGCATGTACCAGGACCATGAAGTTCTGAAGGTTAAGAAAAACAGATCAGTAACTCACTACAGAAGTTAAATATGTACATCTTAAATTACAATTCGTCTTGTTTAGAAGACACAGAGTTGGTAAAATGCAACTTCAAATGGTAAATAATATAGCATAAAAGTATCATAGTATGTTTGATTATATGAACAGTCTATTAAAATTAAGCCCCCTCGGCCAGGCGCGGTGGCTCACGCCTGTAATCCTAGCTCTCTGGGAGGCCGAGGCGGGCGGATTGTTTGAGCTCAGGAGTTCGAAACCAGCCTGAGCAAGAGCGAGACCCCATCTCTACTAAAAATACAAAGAAATTAATTGGACAACTAAAAATATATAGAAAAAATTAGCCGGGCATGGTGGCGCATGCCTGTAGTCCCAGCTACTTGGGAGGCTGAGGCAGGAGGATCGCTTGAGCCCAGGAGTTTGAGGTTGCTGTGAGCTAGGATGATGCCATGGCACTCTAGCCCGGGCAACACAGTGAGACTCTGTCTCAAAAAAAAAAAAAAAAAAAAATTAAGCCCCCTCTAAATTCTGACTGCCTACAGTTAAAGATTAACACCTATAGTTGAATAGGAAAAAAAAATAGGACCTCAATATATATTTTCCCCCCAAATAATTTGTGCTCCTGCAATCACAACATAAATCCAATCATGAAATGCCTGCATAATTATTTTGAAATTTCCCATCAAGAGATGGCACCCAATTTACTGTTAAACTGGAAATGTACCTCAAACACACTTCCAGGTAGATACACAATCCAATCACAGAAGCCTTTTCAAGCCCCTGTCACCACAATATAGAAAAGGACTAGAGTGGAGAACTTTTCAATGAATCAGAATTCAAAGGCTAAAACCAATTCAATCTTTCAGTGTAAACTTCACCACCCAGAACCATGAGCCATTTTTACAATTTTCCTTATCTAAAATGTTTCTACTGAAAAGAATTCTACGCTATGTTACTTAAACGTATTAATATGACATTGCACACTTTAAAATTATGTTTAAGCAAGATATTCTATGCGACTACTTCAAATATAAAGTAGCAGCAATTTATAGAATACCTTTCAATGCTATCAAAATCTAATCTATCCATTTCTGTATTATTTGGAAAAGTCAGAAACATACGCATAAGATTTAAAACGAGCAAGAATCTTAAAGCAATTGCATAGAATGTTTCATATAAATACTATAGGCTTTTCTATACATAACAATCAAGCTGTGGAACATACTGAAGCTTAGACATCCACAGAATATAATAAATTGCTAGAAAATGAACATTCATGGAATAACTTATTGAGGCCAAAAGAGGCAAAGAATTATACTTCCTAGCTCAAAAAGCATGAAAATTTTGGTATACAGCTTAGCAGCATTAACCCACTTTCCTTTTGGTTATTTGGGGTTAATACAAGGGGGGGAAAGCTCGATTATATACAGCAAACTAGCCAAATGGACAAGGATACAGGAAGTACTCCCTGTCCAAAAGGAAAAGATATCAATCAACAGTACCAGTGTTCATTAGGCAAGCAAGAAGTTATTGTGGAGGAACTAAGAAAAGCCATGCCATATCAAAACAGGAGGAGATGGGTTACCCAGTAAATCTAAAGTAAATCTTAGTAAATCTAAATCTCCACTTGACTTAGAGACCACCTAAAATATTTTACTTTTCCTATTTTTTTTTTTGCTCCCAGACAGGGTCTTGCTCTATCATCCAGGCTAGAGTGCAGCAGCCCAATCACAGCTGACTGCAACTTCCATCTCCTGGGCTCAAGCAATCCTCCTGACTCAGCCTCTTGAGTAGCTGGGACTACAGGTGAGCACCACCATAACCAGCTATTTTAATTTTTTTGTAAAGACAGAGTCTTACTATGTTGCTCAGGCTGGTCTCAAACTCCTGGCCTCAAGCAATCTACCCACCTCAGCCTCCCAAAGTGCTGGGATTACAGGTGTGAGCCACCACGCCTAGCCACTTTTCCTAAATTAGTAAGGGACAGGGAAGGAGGTAAGTTTGTGGCAGTACAGGACTGGGCATTCACATATACAAGGTAGTTACAATGACCCTCCAAGACATATATTGTTATTCCCATCTTACAGACAGGGAAATGGCTAAATAACTTTCCTCGAGATCACACACAGATTCTGGGTGGCAGAGATGGGACTATAATATTCTGGGGGACTCTATAACCAACAAAATATGTATCAAATATTTCTTGGGAATTTTATTCCCCCCACCACCAAAATAAACCATTTATATCACTGAGTCAGACTATCTCCAACCACTTAGCCAGAAAATACCTCAGCTTATCAGTAAGAACACTGAGAAGGCGTGACATCCACAGTTTAGGGGCATACAGTATTAGGGGCAGAGGCAGGGAGTTGCTCAAGCTCAGCAGGTACTAGTGCTGCTATTCCCCTTCAAGTCCCTTACCCTAACCACTACTCTCCAAGTCACTAAATAAACTTCCCTCTTGGTGGTCTAACATTACCCATGACCCTTATTTCCACTTAAGATGAACAGTCAGTGGTTCACATAGCAAAAAGAAAATCTGAGATCAGAAAAGTACAAACTATACCCTAAAATGGGCTGTCAAGTATTTTTATTCTTCAGTTTGCTATGATTAAATGCTGAGACCAAGAACTTTTGACTATCCCAGCAGTAATTCAGTTCATCTGTCAGGCTTGTTTGCCTTATACAAGGTATGATTAAATATGCTAATTAGGGAGTTTGGGGGTGGCTCTTGAGAGTAACAGTAACTTAAGGAAATTTTTTCAAACAACAGCTGTGGATTTGAATTGATTTATTGAAAATTGCTTCAAGCACTATGCAAAAGCAGAGACTGTTCAAGCCAATTAGGAAAAAAAATGTTCTTCGGAAGAATTTATGAGACATTCATACATAAAAGCTCTACCCAAAACTAAAGTTCCAAATTGACACTCCTACTCAGACAATTTAGTAAATAGACATCGCTAATCTAAGGGCTTAATCCTACCAGATTTTTTTTCCAAATTACTTAAGAGTTTTTTCCCAATCTGTTGCCCATACTCTTACTAATAAAATAAGTGCAGCTCCAAGACAACTGGTACCATGGAGGAAAGAACCTAAGAGAAATGTAACTTGCATGTGTTTGGGGGGTGAGGGGAGGCAGGAGAAGAGGTAAATCCAAAAACATGAAGCCATTATAAAAGCCTCCTCATCAAGTGGATGACTCTTTCAGTGAATGTCTCCTACTTTTGTTTCCTTTCAACCCTGGTAAGGAGGGTAAGAGCAGTGAGGACAAGTAGGAGAGGGAAGAGAGGGACATTTTTAAATAAAAACAAGCTGGTAATATCCTTTTGTTCTGTTGCTGCTAATCTGTTATGTTTAGTAGGATAAAGTATAAACCACCTAATACAATCCATTTTTCAATTTAATTTCATTTCAGCTCTAACACTTGCACACCCAGCATTATTTTAGGCCCAGGAAATAGAGATGAATGCCACCAAAAACTACTAGAACTCTCAGGCTAGCACAGAAAACCATAAAAACAATAATATTTTGTTAAGTGTTACAATAAAGGAACTGTATGAAGTATCACAGAACACAACCGATAGGAACCTATGAGCCTACAGTTTGTAAATCAGAAAGAGCATATACTTGGGATCTGCAATAAACCACCATGGTGGTGACATATGCGAGAAAATAGTATAACCTGGTAATTTCTTTTCCTCTATTTTTAGTTTATAATGCCAGTATACTGGGAAAGAAGCTAACAAGGAACAGTAAAGTAAAACATCCCATTTTTAATATATAAATTGAACAAAAAAGCATCTGAATGTAATTATTTTATGTACAAGGTTTCTCTCTTCCAACTTTGTATGTCTTGACTTCTCATTCTTAACAGTCTAACTCCAAAGCTCCTTCACATTTGTGCTCCAGTTTAAACCTGATAAAGTTGAATTCAAACACAAACTCCCCAGAGGCTCTAGTACCAGAACTGAGCATACCAATTAGCCAACCCAGGTGTTAGTTGCAACTGGAAGCTTGTTGCCAAGAGACTTCTCAACCTCTACACAAGCAATATAGTTGAAGTTCACAGAGATACACTGCGCAGAGGGAGTTAAGCAAGCCACTTCCATCTAAATCAAATTACCCTCTCCTGACAGCACACTAACTAGCTGGGTAACTCTTGTTTTAAAGGTTACACTGACTCCTACAATTTAATAAACTGAATCTATCTCTTATGCAAAAATAGACCTAACTCTGAGCTTCATAAGCTTGAATTTGGCTTCATTTTAAACATATTTTCAGTAGTATTTCTTCATCATCACTATTGCCACCATCAGCAACCATAAAAATAACCTATACTCAAGGAGTTTTTGATAAAGGATGATGACTGAAACATTTCTTGTTTTGTTTTTAACCGTAAGTCATTAATTTCTTTTTAAATCTCTCCTACATCCCTCTTCTATCTAGAATATTCCTACTATTCAAGACCCAGCTCAATTGTCACCTCCGGTAAAGCCATCCCCAACTCTCTCAATTAGAGAAAGTTTTCCCTTCTTTATCCAAATGCACTTTTCATACTTTTATTATGCTATTTTACATACTACACTACTTCTCTTTTGTACGTGTGTTTGTTTGTTTTGTTTGTTTGTGAGACACAGTCTCACTCTTGTCAACCTGGGCTAGAGAGCGGTGGCGTCATCATTCCTCACTGCAACCTCAAACTTCTGGGCTCAAGCCACCCTCCTGCCTCAGCCTCCCGAGTAGCTAGGATTACAATTGTGCATGACCATGCCTGGCTAATTTTTCTATTTTTAGTAGAAAGAGGGTCTCACTCTTGCTTGGGCTGGTCTTGAACTCCTGAGCTCAAGCAACTCTCCCATCTTGGCCTCCCAGAGTGCTAGGATTACAGGCAGGCGTGAGCCACCGCACCCAGCCATACTTCTGTTCATTTTTCTGTATTTACTTTCTACCTTGTAAGGTCTAAACCATTATATAAACTTGTATGCCACTATTTTATTACTAACTCCTCTTTTTTACTACTATTACCACCACCACCATTCCCTTTGTTCCTTTTTCCAACTCCAGTTCTCCATTGCCTTCCCATCAGCTGTACTTTGACCAACTCCACATCTTCCTAAAATACTGGGGGAGGGGAGGGGGGGAGTGGGAGAATGGGGGGAGATTAAATACTTCATAGAACTTTTTGCTTCTTTCTGACATGTCGTTTTTCACTTAGGTATTCCCATTCCAAAAATATACTGGCTTCAAGCTACCTACAAAATAAAACTCAAGGGTTTGAATCCTTCTGCTGATACACTATGATATAATGAAAAGACAATGGGGCTTTGTTGGGATCAAACTTGAGAGCTGAATCTCAATTTTATCCCTTCACTAAAAGGAAAACTTTAGTCACATGCAGAAAGCTTACCACTTGTAAAAACTAGAGATAATCACACCTTACATATTCATGTTTACTGTGAGGATAAAAAGCAATACACAGCAAGCAAATGGCATAGGGAATAATGGCGATCCGTCCAAGATACACAAAACCATGAACAAAGATGTATGTTCAGTAACACTAAGTTTGCTCTCATTTGAAAAACAAATAGCTACAAACATCCCATACGGCAACCAATTAAAAAGATTCAGACAAATAACAAATTAACCACAAGTCAGGCTATCGTCAACTTACAGACAGCTGACTGGAATTCAAAACATTTTCCCATTGAAACAGTGTGGTGAGTGGTATTTAGTAGGTAAGATATGCCATGAAAATACAATAAACCAAAAATATTGTCTTAAATGTCTGCGTTCTTAAGATAAAGGCGTAATTAAAGAATAACCAAAATGGGCACCTTTTAGAAGATTCTGAAGAGGACATTCAAGTACCTTCAAAAAAGTATTAGGTACATTACACAATGCTGGGCTTTTTTTTTTTAATGATCTCTTTTTACCTCTAGATTTGTAGTCTTTCTTTGACAGACATCGCTACATCAAAAGTATTATTTATGCCTAAGGCTGTCCCTTTGGCATATAATGAAAATATAAGCAGCAGAAAAAGAAAGAGGAAGAAAGAAACAAAAGTTAAAGATTTTAGTCACCTTGAGGTAAGCGGGAAAGAGCTCGATGAA
Organism: Indri indri; assembly: GCA_004363605.1. Taxonomy (NCBI): domain Eukaryota; kingdom Metazoa; phylum Chordata; class Mammalia; order Primates; family Indriidae; genus Indri; species Indri indri. Next base: position 13,231 of record RJWJ010018997.1, read on the forward strand.
AAGAAGCAGTGGAGAGGATGAGGGGGTATGAACAAAGAACAGAAATGAAATCTGATATAAATTAACAAGCAATAAAGATGTAAAGGAGAGATGATCATAGCATGTGCCCCATTCTCTCCTGATCCATCCTTTCTATCTGCCTCACAGAAGAAAAGACAATATTGAGAAAGAAATGTTAAAACTTAAGAGTTGACAACATAAGCCACCTCGAAACCAAAGAGCTGAGAGCTGCAAGGTTGGGATGTAAAAGCAGCATTAAGCGAACAATGAAGAGGGAATCGTAACCATGATCAAAAGCAAGACAGATGTTCCTAAACGGAGTGCCTATAGAGTCAAAAACAAAGTTAACAACACACCTCCCCCTACAGTACTGACGTCAGCTCTGTCTACTAACACCAAAAATACAAAGATGTTATAAATGAGTTTGTTAACCTGTGACACTGACATTACAACAGTTAACAATGTAGAAATGTAAGGCTGATAAAACACTTTGAGTTAATTTTTCAAAAAAAAAAAAAAGGTACTGAAAGTGGAAGAGACGGAGATTTCCTTCTCTATAAGGCAAAGAAGCTGGAACAGATGATCTAACTCTAACAACACGATATGGCAAGTCTGACTCATAAGACTTCCTGAATCAGACATCATCTTTACGGCTGATGAGTCTGTGGCTATCCTTGCTGTTTCCATTGTCTTTTTTTTTCCTGGCCTCACAGCTTCTTACTCTTCAACAATTATATTTCCACCCCCAGTTTAAATAACGTTAAACTCAGAATAATCATTTTTTTTTAATGTTCCCGTATCTGTAGAAGTCACATGTCTGATAACAGAAATTACCTTTTCAAATAAATCTCTAGAGTCATTATCAATCTTGGGATGACAATAATACAAATAACGAATGAAAGCATATATTTCAAAAAGTTCACAAAGAAAATAAGAAAGCTCTCAACATCATTTGCCTTTTGGAGGGTGGGGTAGGACTAGTAGAAAGGTTAAAATGTATCAGAACTGAAATTCGAAAACGTCCACCTTTCCATTCCCCTCCAAAAAACAGCTGCTAGATTATATGGAGTCAAAAATCTATACCACTAGGGTCACGATTGTTTCATGGAAGAAATCTACAGCAAGTAAAAATAAAAATATCACTCAAGTAATTTAAAATACAACATAGTTTGGTGGTTTTTTCTTTGTTGCTGTTCAAACGTCAGTTTAATGATTCATAACTTTAAAGAGCTTTTTTCTGTACTTCAAAAACATGCCTGTGCATTGTCTTGTAAATGAAGCTGGGGACAACTCATTACTGTTGAAGAATATCTGAGGCAAAAAATTTAATTATGAACTTCTGGAAAATCATTCATATACCTAAACTGGTTAAAAAATCAAAACCCACTTCAGCAAGTGTCTTAGAGTGGTCCCTCTTCAACATATTGAGTACTGCCAATACAGGCAAAGGAAATAGCATTCCCCACGCTATGTGGTTGGGATGAACTGTTGATCCAAACAGACACGGTTTTCTGCCTTCAAGGAGCTAATGACCCAAAGTCAGGGAATCAACAAACAAGTCAGCATATAATAACAAGTTGTATTATGTGCTTTAAAAAGTCTTTATTGAAAATTAATGGCTGATCTGTGATTCAAAAGCAGAAACAACCGAGTACCAAACATAGCACACAATGTCATATAGCTGTTCAAAATCCTAAATCTCTGCAGTAAATCTGGTTCTTTTTAACCAAAAGAGACAGATTCAGGTTAACAACAACTAAATGCCCTTGAAATTGGCCAAACTTCACTGGCTACCTCAGGCCTCCTTCATGTTTAAGTAGGACTAAATAAAGGAAGCTGTAGCAGGGATAGGATGTGTTACTAGACACCAAATACAACAAGATGAAAAGTTTAAATCAAATGCTTCTAGAATTCCACTTCCAACCAAATCCACTAGGATCAGTGCTTCTCAAGTTTTATTGGTCTCAGGATTCCTTTACTTCCTACCCCACCATCCCCCGCCTCCACACCCCCAAGAGACAGGGTCTTGTTCTGTCACCCAGGCTGGAGTGCAATGGTGCAATCCTAGCTCACTGCAGCCTTCAATTTCTGGGCTTCAAGCGATCCTCCTGCCTCAGCCTCCCAAGTAGGAGGCTAATATTTTTAATTTTTATAGAGACAGGTCTCACTATGTGGCCCAGGTTGGTCTTGAACTCCTAGCCTCAAGTATTCCTCCCACCTCGGCCTCCCAAAGAGTTGGGATTACAGGCATGAGCCACGAGGCCTGGCTGATGGTTTTTTCTTTAACTCTCAGTACATGGCAGTGAAGAATGTCATGACTACTAACAGAGTGTGGTGCCATTGCCCTGATTCATGGTAAGGTGCCAGCAGTTTTATGCACCACTGCTTCTGCACCATCATGCTATCATCAACAGGATGAAAATGGCAAGTAACGTATTAGTGTTATTAATACGCTATGAAAATAGTCTTAACCCTGTGGACCCCCTAAACAGTTCTCAGGGACCACCAGACATCCATGAGCCACATTTTGAGAACTGTACTACATTAAGGTTGGAGCTGAGAGTTTGAAACTGGTCTGGCTTCTCCAAGATACTCTATAAATTCACTTAATAAATATTTTAGTATCTATTAACACTATCCTGCAGACCTAGATAAACATGCCAAGTTGTGAGGCCAAAAGAACATGGGGGCTTCCTGATGACAATGAGAAATATTGCTGTCAACCAACACCTTACCGCCTTGCTCCAAATATTATAGTGATGAAATACATATTTATCAATTTCAAAAGACACAGTCAAGTTCCAACATGACAAGTATATTTATGGAACAAGACACAGAGCAAACATAAAGCAATAAATTTATAACGCCACGAACCCACTGAGCTCCCCTAGGACAAGAAAAAAAGCAAAGGCAGTCAGGAAATCAAATCATGCACAGAGAAAAGAACCACAGCAAGGCTCATAGGTAAAAACAAAAACAAAAAAAAAACCCCTCATAGGTAGAAATCAGACAAAAAATTCCTGGAAGGTTAAAAGAAAAACTATCATCAATAGCTAGAGCTACTGATAATATGGTTAAAAGAAAAACTTTAGACAAATTAAATTTAACAGAGTTTAACTGAGCAAAGAACAATTCCTGAATCTAGCACCCCACCACCACCAGAACAGGTTCAGAGCAACTATGCACTGCCATGCGGTTGGAGAAGATTTACAAACAGAAAATGGAAGTGACTTACAGAACAGCTGGATTGGTTACAGCTCAGCCTTTGCCTTATTTGAACACACGGTCTCAACAGCTCACCACCTTTGAATGGCTGAAACTCAGTGATTGGTACAAGGAGAGGTTACAGTCTGTGTACATATCCATTTAGGTTGCAGTTCACTATGTATGGAGAAATGTTAAGGCTAAACTTAAAATATGTAAGGAGGCAGCTTTAGGCTAAACCAGGGGTGGGGAACCTGAGGCCTTAAGGCCAAGTGGCTTTCTAGGTCCTTAAGCGCGGCCATTTGACTGAATCCAAATTTTACAGAACAAATCCTTTTATTTTCATTAATAAATTTTTGTTCATTTTTGATATTGTTATTTTATTTTTGAAATGAATGTATTTAAAAAACCAAAGAAGAAAATAAGTTTCAACAAAATAATCCTTCCAGATTGATCAGCACAATTAGAACATTAGTAAGCCATAAGAGCTAAACTGACAGCTGCTACACTCATGATTTAGTTCTAACTTCCCCCACCTGACTGGTGCCACCACTGCAAGGCTGGTTGGTGACAGTTTATGGGGGTCGAGTACACCATTCTGTTATGAGCTTTTGACAATGGTGCACTGTGTTTCTGTTTGAAGTGGAATTTGTGAATAGTTGCACAGCTCCACAGTATTTTTTAATTCTGTCTGCTTAACAGCCCATCACGTCAAAGAAGACCAAGAGAACGCTGAAGGAACAAAAGAGATTTTTTTTAATGAAGATTGAGAATTGCAGTATTATCTTGTTTCTGCAAAAGATAAGATGATTTCCTTGCTTTGTGGTATTGCAATATCAACATTAAAGAAATTCAATGCTCATCAGCATTGTAATACTCATAAGGGTGCGGTGGCTCACGCCTGTAATACTAGCACTCTGGGAGGCCAAGGCAGGAGGATCACTTGAGGTCAGGAGTTCAAGACCAGCCTGAACAAGAGTGAGACCCCATCTCTACTAAAAATAGAAAAAGTAGCCAGGTGTGGTGGCATGCACCTGTAGTTCCAGCTACTCAGGAGGCTGAGGCAGGAGAATCACTTGAGCCCAGGAGTTGGAGGTTGCTGTGAGCTAAGCTGACGCCACAGCACTCTAGCCCAGGCAACAGAATGAGACTTTCTCAAGAAAATTAAGAAAAAAAAAATAAATAAATCTATAGAAACAGAACTCTTATAAAGAAGGAAATTTGGGTTACATGTAAGTAAGAATGATTTCTCCCCTGAAAAAATCATGTTCATAATTCATTGCTCTGCAATTTTTTTTTTTTTTAATGTCAGGACACTGGCAATTTAACTAGCCTAAAAAAGTTGCTTTCACTATTCATCATTCTTAATAAAATGGCTCCCTTTTCAACTGTCAAAAGGAAAATGGAAAGGAACTTAGGCTACTTATATTTCAAATGAAACTGGGAGAGAACTATTTAAGTAATGAAACATCAACAATTTGCATGGTACCTTCACACTACAAAACAGGCTTATCAAAAACCCAAGTAAAAGCTCTTATATACACATACATCTAAATATCGGCTTCCTTCCATCAAAGCCCTTAACTACTGAATCATGTCGGAAAATGAAAAGACAGTAGGAGTACAGCTGTGCATGGCCAATTTATCTTCTGAAGTCAAAGCATGTCTCCTGTTACCTTGCAGCAAGTCAACGTGATCTGCATATCAACGGTCCCAGTATCTGAAACCTACACCAACCACAAAAGGTGTTATTTTAATTAACAAGTTTGCCAACACATTATAAAAGCTTTGAAGTTTTATTCTAGAATTCTTTTTAAATTATCATAATTTTAAAGAAAATTTTAAAAGGCTAAGAACCAAGACTAAAAATCATGCCATTCCAATTCTATTTGTCACCCTCTAGTAAAATAACTAGCTTTATAAACATATTTTCAAATAGGATTGCAATATATCAGTAGTTGATTTAGAAAAAAATTAATTTCTATAATTCAGTTGTCTACATCAGGGTCAAATTTTATGATAAAGAAATGAACAAACATTATGTAACAACATTATTATCTGTAATACATTACATTTTTACCTGCAATAGCATACAAACCCTATGAAAGGTAAAATTAAAATTCCATGGAAATAAATGAAATATCCTACACTGTTGATCTTCTGATGCTTGTGGTGCTCATTTAGTATAAGTTTAATATATGGAGCTCATTAAAGATTAATACTTAGTGTCTTGTATTAATGACAAGCAATACATGATGGAAAATATATTTAAAGCTTAGGAACATATGTTGAGCATGTGTGCACATGCAAAACTTTCAAAGTTGCTTTAAAACGTGAAAATGAGTAAGGCTCCTGTTATCCTTGATAAATGTCAGCTGTCATGCACTCATGTCTAATACATACTATTTTTCAAAAAGCAAAGACCCAGAAAAGGCAATTTTGAATCCACCAACAGCATGCAATGGTTATATTAATACATAGGAAAATTCTATTTGAGGTCAGAAGTTGAGAGGTTTCAATAGCAACTTCTAAATAATGCAGGCTTTATACATTAAATATTACACAGACTCAAGAACCTATTTCTTGGGCCGGGCGCGGTGGCTCACGCCTGTAATCCTAGCACTCTGGGAGGCCGAGGCGGGCGGATCGTCCTGAGCTCAGGAGTTCAAGACCAGCCTGAGCAAGAGTGAGACCCCATCTCTACTAAAATTAGAAAGAAATTAATCGGACAACTAAAAATATATGGAAAAAATTAGCTGGGCATGGTGGCGCGTGCCTGTAGTCCCAGCTACTCGGGAGGCTGAGGCAGTAGGATTGCTCGAGCCCGGGAGTTTGAGGTTGCTGTGAGCTAGGCTGACGCCACGGCACTCGCCCCAGGCAAGAGAGTGAGACTCTGTCTCAAAAAAAAAAAAAGAACCTATTTCTTCAATACTGTTCCCTCCTTCCACAAAATAAGTAAATAAATAAGAACATACTCTTATTAAACAAAGACAGAATCATAAGAAAGTAATTCTCTACAGTCTGGCAAGTGAGAGATAGGACCATTTATAGCAGTGATATAAACTGGACTATCTGCATAGCAGTTCACTTTTTAGATCATTGAGCTGATATTTAGGCCAATTATATTTCTTAATTACAAAATTAATTACTACAAAGCAATATTACTGAGCTGACGATTTTTGGGTCTATATTTGTCTAAGTCCAATAAAACTGTCCTTTTTATGAACAATTATCAAAGCCTTATCTCCATCCATTTTCACCCAGAGCAGAAAACAGTGATTAGATTAATACACTAGGATAGTGTGGGTGGTTTGCTGTTCATGTCAAAGATGGGCCTTACGAATATAACAATTTTCTCTACATATGCTGAAACCACCTTAAGCTAACCGCCTTAACCTTTGGTCTTTGCTATGGCTTCAATATGGTTTATCCCCACCAAAACTCATGTTGAAGGCTGGTCCCTAATGTGGTGGTGTTGGGAAGTGGTGCCTTTAAGAAGTCATTAGGTTGTTAAAAATGCCTTAATGTCTTTCTCACTCCCTTGAATTCTTGTTTTACAGGGATCGGACTAGTTACCTCCAGAGCTGGTTGTTATAAAGCCAGGCTGCCTCTCAAGTTTGGTCACTTTGCACACCTGCTTCCGCTTCCATTTCTCTGCCATGTTCTGACACAGCACACGGCGTTTGCCAGAGGCCTACAAGATGTGCCTGGAAGATCTTGGACCTCCTACCCCCCAGAATGGTGAACTTAATAAATCTCTCTCCTTTATAAATTATCTAGTCTCTAGTATTCTGTTATAGCAATGGAAAATGGCCTAAGACAGTCTTTGATTTTAATAAAATATAACTGTCAATAAGAATTTTCTTTTGAAAATATCCCCCGCACAGTATGTGGCTAATGCTCCAAAAAAATTACCTTTTGAAGTAAATTGCTGTAATCAACATTAAATTCAATTATTTAAGCTTTTTGGCTACAAATATTCCAAAACAAAAATAAAAATATTTAAGCTTTTAAAACTACAAATGCATTAATATTCTCCTACATATCATAAAACCAGTTACCACCTCATTTTAAATATAATATCACTATTAGCAGTCTTCCTTCCACAGATGATACTTTCAAAAGTTGAAAACTAAAAAAATTAAGAAGAGGTGAGGGAATAAGCAGTCAGATCATCTCAAATAATATAACTGTGGCTTTTCTACTTGTAACCACAGCACTTAATTAGTCCTAAATGGCAGATCCACCAAAATTATGGCTTTTTTAGGTAATTTTTTTTAATTGTAGTTATAAGCTTGAGAGCAAAAATTGAATTTCTGGAAGTACTGTGCAAGATAGCCAACAGCATCTCACAAACATTTAAGGAAAAACTGGAAAGTGGAGATGGATTAGAATATGATCTTTTTTTAAAGAATAAAGTCTTTTTGATGTTTCCTGACATGAGAAAAAGATATGCTTCTAGAATTTACACCAATCCTATAATTACAGGTTGACTTCTATAACAAAGACTGAATAAGGTTTTTTAAAAATTGAATAAATGTGGGCTGGGTACTGTGGCTCACTCCTGTAATCCCTGCACTTTGGGAGGCCAAGATGGGAGGATTGCTTGAGGCCAGGAGTTTGAGACCAGGTTGGGCAACTTAGAGAGATGTCATTGCTACAAAAAATTTAAAAATTAGCCGGACATAGTGGCTCGCGTCTGTAATCCCAGCTACTTGGGAGGCTGAGGCAGGAGGACTGCTCAAGCCTGGGAGTTGGAGGTGCACCGTGAGCTGTGACTGCACCACCACACTCCAGTCTGGGCAACAGAGGGAGACCCTATCTCAGAAAATAAAATTTAAAAAAATTTTAAATTGAGGTGAATGCAATTAACGTGTTAGCTTTGAGATAGCATACCTTTTAAGGTCAGTGTCATAAGTAACAATATTTTTCCATGAAATTTCTTTATGACATCATAGAAGCCTTAGTAGTCTTGAATACATCAGCTATATACTTTACTAGCTTTATTGAGATGTAATTTAAGTACACAATTGGATTTTAGTACATTCAGAGTTGTACAACTGTTACCACAATCAATTTTAGAACATTTTCATTATCCCAAAAAGAAACCCAGCACCCTTTAGCTGTTACTCCCTCAATCCTCCCATTCCCACCCTGCCCAACCTCATACACACCACCACACCATCACCCTCCCACCCACGCACCCCTTGCCCTTGGCAACCACTAAGCTACTTTTTATCTCTATGAATATACCCATTCAAGACACTTAATATAAATGGCATCACGCAATATCTAATTCTCTGTTACTGGTTTCTTTCATTAACATGTTTTCAAATTCATCCACATCGTAGAACATACCACTACAGTCATATGTTAAGTATGGATGTGGGTACATTCTGAGAAATGAAAATGCTTCGTTAGGCCATCTCTTTGTTATGCAAACATCACAAAGTGTACTTACACAAACTTAGATAATACTGCCTACTACACACTGAGGCTATATGGTATAGTCTGCTACTCCTAAGCTATAAACCTATACAGTTTGTTACTATATTGAACACTGTAGACAACTGTAACACAATGGTTAAGTATCTGTATATTTTTACAGTACGTTTTCTATGTTTAAATACAGTTTCACAATCTTATGAGACCACCGTGATATATGCAGTCTTTATATATAGCCTGTGCTTAATTACTTTTTATTTCTGAATAATACTTCATTGTATGGCTATACCACATTTTATTTATCCATTCATCAGCTAAACATTTTAAATTGGGGGTTTTTTTGCTATTATGAATACCGCTGCTACGAATATTTGTATACAAGTTATGCAATCATCTATATTCTTAAATAAGAAATCAAGAGCACTAATAACAAGTTTTGATGACAGGCAAAGATAACTCCAAAGTTTGTTAGTGAACATTAAAGCATGTTCTTTTAAAATATTTCTTTTAAAAACTTAAAAACCAGTAGTGCAATTTTAACTATAATTAATATGCTACTGGCTCTAAAGGGGAAAGCAGACAACATGCAAGAACAGACAAGTAATGTAAGCAGAGAGATGGAAACTAAGAAAAAAGGAAATGTTAGAAATCAAAAAGACTAATGGAAATGAAGAATGCCTTTGGCAGGCTCATCAGTAGACTGGACACAGCTGAGGGAAGAAAAAGGTCAGTGAGCTTAAATATGTATCAATACAAACTTCTAAAACTGAAAGACACAAACAAAAAAGACAGAAAAAGAACAGAATATCCAAGAATGGTGGGACAATTACAAAAGGTATAACACACACATAATGGGAATACCATTTATATGAAATTTAAGAAAAGGGAAAAAACTGTAGTGACATAAAGCAGATCAGTTGGAGGTCTCTTCTGGTTGCCAGGGACCAGTGGAGGAGACTGATAACACAGGGGGCACAAAGAAACTTTAGGGGGTGGTAGGAATGCTTTATATCATAATTGTGATGATGGTTACATTTGTCAAAACTCATTAAATTATAAGTTTAAAGTTGGTGGATTTTATTGCATGTAAATTACACTTTAATACATTTTTTCTTGGAGACAGGGTCTTGCTGGAGCACAGTGACACGATCACAGCTCACTGCAACCTCCGACTCTCAGGCTCGGGTAATCCTCCTGTCTCAGCCTCCTGAGTAGCTAGGATTACAGACACATGCCACCACATCCAGCTAATTTCTTTTTTTATTTTTTATAGAGACAAGGTCTTGCTATATTGCCCAAGCTGGTCTCAACACCTGGCCTCCCAAAGTGCAGGGATTATAGGCATGAGCCACAATACCTGGTCAGATTGCTCTTTAAAATCAAGTATTTAAAGTTAAGGAAAATGACAGTGCTTATCGCTAATCCTGTCATAAATAATAAACTGTATGAAATAAAAATACATTAGCTAATAAAACATAAAACAATGTAATAAAACATTTCAATAAGAAAATCTAGGCCGGGCGCGGTGGCTCACGCCTATAATCCTAGCACTCTGGGAGGCTGAGGCGGGTGGACTGCTTGAGGTCAGGAGTTCGAGACCAGCCTGAGCAAGAGCGAGACCCCGTCTCTACTAAAAATACAAAGAAATTAATCGGACAACTAAAAATATATAGAAAAAAAATTAGCCGGGCATGGTGGCGCATGCCTGTAGTCCCAGCTAGTCGGGAGGCTGAGGCAGAAGGATCACTTGAGCCCAGGAGTTTGAGGTTGCTGTGAGCTAGGCTAATGCCACGGCACTCTACCCTGGGCAACAGAGTGAGACTTTGTCTCAAAAAAAAAAAAAAAAAAAGAAAGAAAATCTACTTTTTCTAAAGTACCACCACATAGAAAGTAAATTTATTATATTGGTAGTTAAAAATCAAGCATATGTTTAAAACTTTAGAGCAATAAAAGTATTCTTCCCAACAAGAGACATACACAAAAATGTTCATTGCAACACTGTTCACACATCAAAAGCCAGATGAAACGCTAATATTTATCAATTGCAGGTTTGAAAATGAATTCTAATAAAGCCATGTAAAAGAATACAATACAGTGGTAGTAAAAGATAAATTATATACAACGTGGTTAAATTTTGCAAGCAATCATTAAATTAAAAAGAAAGCATATTACATTCATTAGATTTTGTAAAGCTAAAAAACAGGAAAAACTAAGCATTATTTAGAACACATACATATGTAATTTTTTTTTAAGTCTTTAAAAGGAAGTGAATTATTAACTCAAAGATACCTGTTACTTCTGGGATAGAAGCAGGATGAGTTCCTGAAGAAACACATAGGGAACAGGTTATACATAACGCCCTAATCTTAAAGGTTCAAGAGTATTCTTCAAAGTGTATTTCATAACTCACATATATTTAACATATCCTTTTGATTATATAAAATGTCACATAATTTTAATATTTTAAATTAAAAAACTATGTGGACAAATGATTTAACGTTTGAGTTAGATATTGTGATAAATGTATTCCATTTGTTATTCCCATTTAATCCTCATTACAGCCCTATCATGTTTGACATTAACCCTGTTTTATGAGAGAGAGAGAGAGAGAGAGAGAGAGAGACAGAGAGAGAGACACAGAGAGAGAGAGAGCGCGCGCGAGAGAGAGAGAGAGAGAGAGAGAGAGAGAGAGAGAGAGAGAGAGAGAGAGAGAGCGCGCGCGCGCGCGCGCGCGCTCAACCCCAGGCCTCACATCTAGTAAGTGGTGGGTCCAGAAATTAAATCCAAGTCATCCTAACTTCAGAGCCATTCCCAACAAAACAAAAAAACTCACAGTTTATGTCATGACATCAAATACTTTATTCTTTTTCTAATGGAATCTCTCACAGTATAATCACACAGTTTACAGCTGTTCTAACATCTTCAATAGAACTGGCCTAACTGAAGTCTCCAATAATAATTTACTGTTTTCCAACCACACCTACAACAAATTCCCACCAGTCTAAAAAAAAAAAAAGAGAACGGTTATCAAGTATGGCCCTTAGCAGGTCATCACCAAGGACTGTTGTTTCCCCATCCCTATGCACACATCTCCTTTAAAAAATAATTTTAAATATGTTCATGTCATCAACACTTTCATCTCCTAATCTGGCTAAATATAATGCATTTACAGTGAGTGGTTTAAAAAAAAAACAAGCAGTTAGCAGGTCACAAAAAGGTTCTATAATGAAGAACCAGATCCACACCAATCACAGAAACAAAGATGGAAAGGACCTAAAATCATCTGTAAAACAAGTGAATTGATCATTGTGAGAAAAGTGATGCCAAGATGAGACTACTATTTCTCCTGGTTTCCATCTGATATCCTGTGTTATGCAGCTTTAAATTTTGAGAGCTGTTATATCTAGGCAGATATTGACAAAGTTAACAAATGTCAATTTTCCTATATACAGACAATATGAACCTTAAAGCAATTCACTTAAATTGTTTGGGGTTTTTTTTCCTGTTTTGTTTTGTTTTAATTGAGACAAGATCTCTGCTCTGTTGCCCAGGCTAGAGTACAGTGGCACAATCTCGAACTCCTGGGCTCAAGGCTATCCTCCTGCCTTGGCCTCCAGCATAGCTGGGACCACAGGCCCATGCCACCACACCCAGCTAATTGTTTTTCGGGTTTTTTTGACCTTAGAGCCTAAGGTCCCTATGCTGCTACTCTGGCTGGTCTTGAACTTCTCTAGCCTCAGGCAACCCCTCCCTCCTTCGGCCTCCCAAAGTGCTAGGGTTACAGGACTGAGCCAGGCACAGCTGCAGGACAATTGTTTTGGTTTTTAAGTAATAGTTGCTTTACAAGATTTCCATGAATTTGGTTCATTTTTAATTAGTAGGCATAAAAGCAGAATTTATAATCAAAACAGTTACCTTTAAACTTTAGTAATTCCATTTCGAATTAAACTGAAGGACAGAGATAAATACAGTTCTTACAACTTAGAATGCCACTCTCCTGCCAGTAAAACTTTTTCATATCAAGATTCTCTATAAGATTATAAAAGAACTTTAGAATTTTAGATAAATGTTATATAAAACTACTTGATAATTATCCTGGCTTTGGCAATATTTTCATTCCTCTTTCCAACTATATTGTGTCATTTTAACTAAGATGACAAAAAAAAACTGGTTTAAGAAATTTTCATGAAGTTAAATCCATCAACTCTTAAGAGGATGTACTTCAAGGAGTTAATTTCCAAGACAATGAATCATCATCTTAAAACTTCTGTGGTTAGACTTGAATTTTTCTGTTGAATAACCATAGACATACTTTCACTGCTGGAGGAATGTCATCTAAAAAGATTAGTTCAAGGCATTACTGACTTTAGGATACTTAAATTCTTCAACTAAAAACCATTTTATTGAGTAGAACTTCAATTTTCGCAATTTCACAATGTTTAAGTTAATTAAATCCCTTAACCCCACCCCCACTCCCATCCATAACAGCATGAACATTTAAAAGGATAGCAATTTATTAGATTAAGTTTATAGAAAGAAAATGGTCTGAAGTCTGCAAAGAATCTAGAGTTAGGTTCTAATTTCAGTTACGCCACAAACAAGTTACATAACTTTGATAAATCTGTTAGCTTTTCAGAAACCTCTACCCACCACAGGGTTGTAGGAATGACATATAACATAAATGTATTTTGTTGCTGAAGAGCACTCAGATTGAAGATGACAGAAAAAAAAAAATCACTGAACTTGAAAGGATATCAAAAGAACTATCCAATCTGAAGAATGGAAAGAAAAAAGAATGAAGAAAAATGAGCAGAGCCTTAAGGACATATGAAAAACATCAAATGGTCTAAAACAAGTGTAACTGGTGTACCAGAAGAGTGAGAATGAAGCAGAAAAAAATATTCAAAAAAGTGATGGCCAAAACTTTCCAAATTTGATGAAAACACCAACTTACAAATCAAAGCTCAAAAATCCCAGGTAGGACAGATTCAAAGAAAACCAGACTTAAGTGCATAGTCAAACTGTTTAAAACCAAACACAAAGAGAAAATCTTAAGTGTCCAAAGGAAAAAAAGACCATGCATACTGAAAAACAGGGATAAATATTACCTTTTAAAAAAAAAAAACAAAATGAAACAAAAAAACAGAGGCTACAACATAATAGAACATCATCTTTAAAGTGCTAAAAAAACACCATCAACCCAGAATTTTATATTCAGTGAACCAATCTTTCAAAAATTATGGTGAAATAAAGTATTTTCAGATAAATATAAGTTGAGACAATTAGTAACAGACACTTTAGAAATGAAAGGATATCCCTCAGGCCAAAGAGAAAGGGGCACTGAGGTTGAACGAAAGTCACCAAAAATGTCTCATTATCCAGTGAGCGGCTTCTGCTTCCCTCTGAGGCCTGCTATGAGGGCACATGTGCTAACTTGTCTGTAAAGGGCAGCCTAGGCCAGCCGGGTTGCTCATGTCTGTAATCCCAGCACTTAGCCAGGACTAGGAGGAAGGATGGCTCGAGACCAGGAGTTGGGGAGCAGGAGTTGGAGACTGGCCTGAGCAACATAGCAAGACTTGTTTCTACAAAAAATTTTAAAAATTAGCCGGGTGTGGTGGCATGAGCCTGTAATCCAGCTACCTGGGCGGCTGAGACAGGAGATTGCTTGGCCACAGGAGTTTCAGGTTGCGGTAAGCTATGCCACTGCACTGCAGTCTGGTTGACAGAGCAAGATTCTGTCTCAAAAAACAAAACAAACCAAAAAAAATCCGCCACAGGCCAGTCTAAAATTTTCATGGAAAAGACTATGAAGTACCTTTAAATCTTGATATTTTATGAAATAGACTCTGAGTAATGAAGTACTGAGCTAACATAACTTCAACAATGTTATAACCATACTAGAAGACAAAATTTCTAGGTCTCTTTTATGCACCTAAAGCAGACAAACTTCTTTAAAGGTGATTGCAGAATAAGACTAAGCAAAACTATTACAAAGGACTCAATGAACTAGTGAGAAATTTAATCAGTTATTTATTTTGGAATATTATTTTTTTAATATTCCATTTTCTGATGGGTATATGAGGAAGCTCTTCTTCAACTATCTCTAGCCCTCAATTTAATAAATTATGCTTTTGCAAACTTTAAACATTTTTAAATCGCACCTGATTCTATCTCAAATTTCGGAAAATATGAAAGTAAAAACTGAATCTACTTTTCATGTCCATGTTATTTGCATAGGTTTCATAAAATCTGTCAATCTATTTACCAGGATAATTGGACAAATTATTGTACAATTAAGGTCATATACTGAGTGTTATAATTGAGAATGATTCTAATTCTCATCAGGTATGGCAAGTCTACCTTAACAAACAAAGATCCCACTTCATACAAAAAATCAATGCCTATGGGCCTGGTACCTCTTCCTGGCTTACAGGAAGCAGCCTCACGAGTAGAAGGAAGGTCACTTCCTGGCAGCCCAAAGACTTAGTAAATTTAGGGAATCTGGAAAAGGGATGACTTCATCCAAATTTTTAAGTACCACAAGTGAAATCTGGTGGAGAGAGTTTGTTTGAATGGTTTCCTAGTCTCAGGAAACAAGAACAAATAAAAAAGACTTTTAAAAGTTCAAGCCTATATTCCTTACAAAAACTTCCAGACAGAAATTAATCCTGGGGCCTCAGAAGTACTATTCAATACAATGTGCTCAAAGAACCTTATATGGTTACTAAACACATCATTAAAAAAAAAAAAAAAAAGCCAAAACATGAGGAGAACATTTTTTTGAGCTCAAGAATAAACTTTGGGACTTCTATTATAGAACATGAGAGAGGAATACGGTCCATCCCACTATGAACAACTGGACGAATTTTAACAACTAACTATATATCCAGATATAAGGGACCAAGCAGTGAAAAACTGGTTTTTGAGTAGGGAAACACTGGGGAAGGGGAGGGCCAATCCAAGCAATTAAAAAAGACAATTTAACTATTTACCCTCAGTCTTGAGTAGGATAGAGATGAGGGAAATCACAAATTCTCTACTCATTCTCTACCTAATTTTAAGTAAGTTTGTTTATTGCAGTGAAATGGGCAAAGCAATTCTGAAATTATTTTAGATGTATTAGAAGATTAGGCAAACACATAAACATACTGATTATGTTGAGAGCCAGCGTGCTCATAGCCCAAAAAGGGATATAAAAATATGAAATGGGATATGAAGAATCCTGTGGACATGGAGTGAGGATGGACATACTGATATGAACTCAAGATTTCTAAAGTATGTATATGCATGTTTCTATGAATATGTGTACAATTGGCCCTCCATGTACAGTGCAGGTTCTGTATCTACAGATTCAACCACAGATCATAAATATTCAAAAAATACCAATAAAATACAAATTTAAAAATACAGTATGATAACAATTTATGTAACATTTACATTGTGTAAGGTATTATAAGTAATGTAGAGAAGATTTAAAGTACATGAGATATTGTGTGTGGGTTATATACAAATACTGCGCCATTTTACAGTTTAGGAAGGGACTTGAGTACCCACAGATTTTGGTGCCCTCTTACAGGCCTGTAAGAAATCACCCTCAGGTACCGAGGGATAACTGTATGTATACATGCATATATGTATGCGTGTATGTATATAAACAAGCATATATTTCCTAGCCCTATTCACTAAAAGGGCCAAGAACACACTACAAGAGTAATGAGGACACCTATCACCCAGAGATCTTAGTCTCTAAAATTATTCCCCACAAGAACACAGGAGCCCACTTAAAAGAACTTCACTAGGCCGGGCACGTTGGCTCACGCCTGTAATCCTAGTACTCTGGGAGGCCGAGACGGGTGGATCGTTTGCGCTCAGGAGTTCGAGACCAGCCTGAGCAAGAGCGAGACCCCGTCTCTACTAAAAAATATAAAGAAATTGGCCAAACAACTAAAAATAGAAAAAATTAGCCGGGCATGGTGGCGCATGCCTGTAGTCCCAGCTACCTGGGAGGCTGAGGCAGGAGGATCGCTTGAGCCCAGGAGTTTGAGGTTGCTGTGAGCTAGGCTGATGCCACGGCATTCTAGCCCGGGCAACAGAGTGAGGCTCTGTCTCAAAAAAAAAAAAAAAAAAGAACTTCACTGGCCAAACATAGGACAATTTTAGCACCAAAATAATTAAGCAATGAAATATAAACCTTCAAAAAATAGGAATTCATGAATCCATAATACCAATAAATAGGGCTCTTGATTACAGGATAAGGCCAAGAGCAGACTGGCAAATGTGTAAAGAATACTGGAATGAGAAACTTACCATTTTGCAAGCATCGCAGTAAAAAACTGGAAGAATCCATGCATGCTAAATCTAGAGGAAACTGTGATGAGAATCAGAATATCTGCACTGTTTTGCCCACAGACTGCTTATTGCTTGGAAAAGGAGAGGGGGGGGAATAAACTATACAGTGGAGAAATCTGGTAACACCTCAGCCAACTGATCGAAATTAACATCAAAATGAGGGACAGAAGGACATCACGTGCCTCCAGAAGTTGTTTCTTTCTCAACATACCGCATTACCTATACAGTATTCCAACCCAGAGAACATAACCTCAATCTAATCACAAGGAAACTTCAGACAAACATAAAATAAAGAACATTTTATTAAAGGGGGTGAGGGGCATGGAGGAAGGCTGTATTCTTCAAAAATGTCTATTTCATCATAAAAGATAAAGAAAAAAGGCCGGGCGCGGTGGCTCATGCCTGTAATCCTAGCACTCTGGGAGGCCGAGGCGGGCGGATCGTCCTGAGCTCAGGAGTTCGAGACCAGCCTGAGCAAGAGCGAGACCCCGTCTCTACTAAAAATATAAAGAAATTAATCGGACAGCTAAAAATATATATAGAAAAAATTAGCCGGGCATGGTGGCGCATGCCTGTAGTCCCAGCTACTCGGGAGGCTG
>RJWJ010018998.1:0-30672 GCA_004363605.1 Indri indri
CATAGCACCCAGGAAGAGCTAGTATTGCCGTTCAATTCCGAATGCTGTCTGTTGCAAATTCCCCCTTGCTTTCAGGCAGTCAGTCTTTTGCTCTACTCAGGCCTTCATTTGATTAGATGAGGCTCACTCCACACTATGGAGGAAAATCTGCTTAACCCAAAGTATACCCACTTACATATAAATCTCATCCAGAAACACTGTCACAGAAAAATCCAGAATAATGTTTGACCAAATGTCTTAGCACTGTGACTAGCCAGGTTAACATATAAAGTTAACCGTCACATCACATAAGTACTATATTCATAGTTAAGCAAGGAGCTGACATATGGTATTTTCGATATGATGAGTTTACAGTATTTTTCCCATACCCATCTCTATCTATATGCACAGATTTGTCATTCAACTGCAGCTCACTTTCAGTTCACAGATGGTGGGAGGGTAATATTTAGCCACATCCAGAGCACAGAAAGGCAGGTTACAGTCATTTCTACTATTGGGGTTCAGAGAATTATTATGACTCCCAGATTAGGGTAAGTAAACAGAAGCAAGATTTCAAGAAAATCTAGAAGGAACCCTAGGAAAAAAATATTAAAAGAGAAATGAAAACTACACTATCAATCACCTTACTTAAAAGGCCTTGATATTTAGCAATGAGTGGAAGTGCTCACATACAGTGAAGTAGAAGACACAGTAATTTATTTAAAAATGACCATCTGATGGCATGTGTAGGCCCTGATGAAAAAAACATACCTGGGTGTGTGAATACAAAGAACTTTTATTTTGCTACCCTAGAAACCCCACTACGAGAACATCAAAAGAAATCCAATATAGTTTTCCTCTTTTCAAGAGACTGCTATATTGTGTTGGAATTGGAAGGAGAAATTGGAAGCCGACAGCTTTGGTAGAGCTCTGAGTAGAGGAGGGCAATAGAGTAATTAAAGCCTGCACTGGTGCACAAAAGACCAGGTTGAGATTTTATGTCTAGAAGATCATGGAGAGCAGGAGCTTAGACTATTTCACGATTGAAGTGGAGAACACCAACAATAATAGCAGGGAAATGTGACAGAGATTGGAATTCTTACATGAGCAAGTAGGAGCTAAAGTTAGTGAGATTGCAGGAGTAACACAAAGATGATCTTCAGGTTAGGGGGGGCTAGAAAAATTTTGCTTACAAAGGATATGTACAGGATTTCCAAGTTTCTTATTTTATGGGAACTAAGACATATTTTATATAGGATTCTTCATCTTTTTTTATTTGATTGCTATGTTATTTTTATTATTTCAGAATATTACAGTAGTACAAATGTTTAGGTGATCCAGCACCTCTTGTATTGTTCTGGATAGAGCTGGAGCCCATTCTACTAAGTGAAGTATCCCAAGAATGGAAAAACAAGCTCCACATATACTCACCATCAAATTGGTATTAATTGATCAACATTTATGTGCACATATAATAGTAACATTCATTGGGTGTCAGGCAGGTGGGAGGGGGGTGGAGGGGTTGGGTACATTCACACCTAATGGGTGCAGTGCACACCGTCTTGGGGATAGACACACTTGTAGCTCAGATTCTTCATCTTTTAAAAAAGCAGCAGTCTATACCCATCAAACAGTCATCTTTCCTATGACTTCATTCAAAAGAGAAAAAAACTATATATAAAAAAATGTGAACACTAGGTAACAAGAAGTGAGGGGTCTAGTCCTCTATGTTATGTACTAAAAAAATAATTTCACCTAATTTCTCAGAACCTTGGTTTCTTCTGCTGTAAAATGGGAATACTAATCCTATCATTGAGATATAAGCTAAAAGGACTACATGAGATAACATATGTGCAAGACTTGAGTAGAAACTCTGTACAAACACAGTGGGGCATGATTAATTGATTGAGTAGCTCTCCCAAATCAGGCACCAAACAAAATTCTGCCCTTCAGTTTATACCTTTAAGTAGAACAGTTTGTGGCTCAGTACAAATATATGATTATACATTTCATTCCATTAACACTTATTCTTAATCAGACACTGGGATCATCTCTGCTTTTAATGAGCTGCTTGATTTATTCAACGTTGACTGATTCTATAACCCATATTATAATACCATGTTTAAGCAATGGGCTCTAGTCTCACACAATTCCTAACCAGCTCTAATTAGGTATCTCTTCCAAGCAAAAAGGACAAAAAGGGCCAGATAGTAAATATTTTAATCTTTGTAGACCATATGGTCTCTCTGCTGCAATGACACAACTCTGCTATTGTATCAGGAAAGCAGCCATAAACAATATGTTAACAATGGCTGTTTTCCAATGCATGTTATTTTATATCACCTGGAATTAGGTGTAATTTGCTCCCCCCAATTGCCCACCCCTGGTTTGAACAATTGCCAGAAGATATTTTGATGACTATGTGTATATAGTCTAAAGAGATCTCCTTTATCTTGTTTTAAGATATATTAATATTTATTTTACAAATAAAAAAATCCAAGCAGATAGATTAGATAGGTAGATACACTGATAAAACTAACCCTATATCTCTCATCTCCCAATAAAGACCTGTTAGTATTTTACCATTTTATATATTATGTATCTATCTTAATAAAAAAAGAAAAAATAAATTATAGGTAAAATAAAGCCCTTTTGTTTACTACCCAAAGTCATATTCTCTTTACCTTCCCTATTCTTAAGGCATTCATTGTGATGATTTTGATGAATATATTTTTGGATTCAAAAATATTTAAATGCATATTTACAGAAATACAGACATATCCAAATTACCTCCACCATATAGAGGCTTTATTTATATATGTGGGCATGGCCATATGCCATTTGCTTTTTACCAATTCCAATATATACCCTACCAGTAGTATATAAATATACTTGTTTCCCCACAGCCTAGCCAATACTTGATATTGTCATATTTTTGATCTTTACCAGTTCAATGGATGAAATAAAATTCAACTTTTAATATGTGGCAATTCAGTAGTTTTGATCCAATATCATGTCATTGTCTTAATCTACATGTTCTGATCATAAATGAGTTTAAACTAAATATCATATGTTTATTGAATATGGTAGGCAGAATAATGTCCCTCTCCAAAGATAACCATGGCCTAATCCCCAGAACCTGTGACTATGTTACATACATGGAAAAAGAACTTTGCACAGGTGACTAGGGTTAAAGACTTTGAGAAGGGGAGATCATCCTGGATTATGAGGGGTTTTCCTATCTAATCACAAGAGCTGTTAAAAGCACAAAAGATGGCAGAAGAGATTTAATGTGAGAAGAACTTCATCTATTGCTGCTGGCTTTGAAAGTGAAAAAGAGGGATCATGAGACCCGGAATGTGGCATCCTATAGAAGCTGCAAGTGACAGTTTACAGCCTGCAAGAAAATGGGGACCTCAGTCCTACAACCTCAAGGAACTGAATTCTGCCAACAGCCTGAAGGAGCAGGGAACAGATTCTCCCTTAGGACCTCTAGAAAAGAACACAGTCTGTTAACAACTTGATTGCAGTGTATTGAGAACTATGGCAGACTTCTGACCTCCAGAACTATAAGATAATAAATTTTTTTTATTTAAGCCATTAAGTTTGTGGTAATTTGTTATGGCAACTATAGAAGTTAGACATTAATATTTAATTTTGGGGGGCTTACCTGTTCATATCATGTGCCCATTTTTCCATTAGGTTGTTGAATTTTGCTTATTAATTTGTAGTTTTTGTACATTTTGTTTAACAATCCCTGTGTTATAGTCTCTATTAGATGAGTTGCAAAAATCTTCTCTAGGTCTATCATTTGTCTCTTACCTTTGTTTATGATGGTTGTGATATACAGATGTCTTTAATTTAACATAGTAAAGTTTACCAAAATATGTCCATTAAATTTTATGCTTTTGTTGTTGTAAGAAAGCACTTTTTCTCTTTCGTTATTAAATGATAACTAGACTATGTACCAATTTGATCAGTAAGAAGTGTCTTAGGCTATTTTGCTTTGTGACAGTAGAATATCCGAGACTGGGTAATTTACAAAGCAAAGAGATTTATTTGACTTACGATTCTGTGGGCTGTATAAGAACCATGGTATCAGCACCTGCTTCTAGTGGGGACTTCAGGGAGCTTCCATTCAAAGCAGGTGTGTCACATGATGGGAGAAGCAAGAGACGTGGGGGGCGGGGTCTGGGGGGGAAGGTGCCACACTTTAAACAACCAACTCTCGTTGCATGAACTAATAGAGCAGTAACTCACCCATTACCACAGGGAGAGCACCAAGCCATTCCTGAGGGATCTGCCCCCATGACCCAAATATCTCCCACTCAGCCCCACCTCCAACATTGGAGATCAAATTTCAACAGGAGGTTTGGAGAGGACAAATATCCGAACTACATCCAGGAGATTTCTAGGTTAAGTCCTGATAATATTTGTTTTAATTTCAAAATATTACAGGCATATAAATGTTTTTGGTTACATGGATCACTTTTGTAATGCTTCGGTCAGGGCTGTAAGTGTGGCCATCACCCAGATAGTGTTCATTGTACCCATTAGGTAAGTTTTTGCCTACCCCTTTCTCCCCCCTTCCCCCTGTTTGATTTCTACCGAGTTTTACTTCCCTCTATGCATATGTGTGCTCATCAGTTAGTTCCAACTTAACAGTGAGTACATATGGTGTTTGTTTTTACATTTTTTAAATACTTCACTTAAGATAATGGTCTCCAGTTCCATCCAAATTGTTAAAAAATGCATTAATTCATCCTTTCTATGGCTGAGTAGGATTCCATGGTATACATATACCACATTTTGTTAATCCACTCATGAATTGATGGGCACTTGGGTTGATTCCACATCTTATGAATTGGCTTCTTTTAGTTTCATCAAGTAAGTTTCAGAAAAGGAGAGATGAACAAAAGATAAAATTTTGTGGTAGTACCCACTAGAACATTTAGGTTTCATTTTATTATCTCAAACAATATAAAATTCATATTTTGGGTTGAAAAAAACAGTAGAATATTGACAATTTCACATGATTCAACAAATATACTCTGTGCTAAGTTATTCAGATTCTTCGATGGAATCCTTTTGAGGTTTACAGTTTTCATATGGGTCATGAAAAATGTTCATTTAACTTCTATAATTAGAATTCCCACCCTGGATTTTAACTATTTCATATATTATTAGAATAGTTATAAAAAGCAATTTCAATGTTACCATTAAAGGATGTACAGAGGAATACGCACCATCATCAGGCAAGATGTCTCTGATAGACATCTACATAGTTCGTTGCCTTTAAGTCACAGACCCTTGTAACTAAACAGACATGCAGGAAGCCCAAATAGCTTTTTGCTTGGCCTGACTATCTCACTTAAATCATATTTGTATATTGCTACTCTTATGCAGTCTGGTAATTTCCCATAGCATACTTACCCACGTTTCTAATTCATTTTTCAGCATATGCCAGTTTAGAGAGCTTTTTCTTATCTGCCTTGCTAGGATATGAAAGGGCACCAGAGCTGGTGTTAACATAGCATTCAATTGTAACATTTTTGCTTTCTTGCAGAGTTTGCAAGCTATCGTTACTTGGAAACTGACTTTGAAATGTTTTGTATCATTGTTTTTGTTATTGTTTCTTTTTCATTGAAATCAGCCAAAGGAGGGAGTACAATCTAAAGGCTAGCCCTTGTCAACTGCTTGGTAGAGAATGACCTCAAGTCTCTCTCACACAACATACTATAAAACTTTGTGAATTTGAAAATGTAAATATAATTTCTGTGTCTAGTGCAAGCTTTTATATATTAAACCTGTGGGAGGAAGAGGGCATAGAGAGCTTTCTATATTTAATGAAGCTCTTCATTATCAAGGGATATGATCCAGGAAACACCTAATGTATTTGTCTCAAAGTCCAAATTTTGTGTTGGCAGATGGGATTTTTCTAGGAATACCCAGAAGCCAACTCTCTTTCTGAAGAAATAATAATGATGATGAATATTTTTATTACAATGATTTCTTTCATCAAGGCTCAAAGTATTTTATTAACCAGAGTTACAGCCTGGTATAATTTTAAGGTAAAAATAGACCTTTTTTTCCCTACTACTGACAAAGATTTCTCGGTTAAAATTAAAGCACATTTTAATAATGAACTTGTTCCACAAGTTAGACAAAAAGGAAAGTTAGCCAGAATATAGATAGAAACTAGTACATACTTCATCTATCTGAGATTGTTTGACATTGTCAGACAAGTTACATACCATTTAGTCTTCTCATGAGTGAATACCAATACACAATGGAATCCTTGAAGACAATGCCTGAATTGAGGAACATTTATTTCAGTATCCTGACGTGCATTCTACAGAACCTTATTCCATATGATGGTCTAGGGAGAAAAAAAAAAAAAAATTCTGTAGTCAAATGTGTTCGAAAACCAGTCCTTCTATAATATATATTGTGTATAAATATAAACTATATATGTAGTCACAATACATATTAACATTTTAAAGGTTTTGAGAAGTACTACAATAAACAAATCTATCCGACTTGTTCAAACTAGTTTTCCCCAAATCTATTTGATAACAAAGATTTTGTCTTGAATAATACCTATGGATAGATATTTAAAACTACATTTCCAGAGAAAATACAGGTGAGACTCTGATTTTCTCCTTTGTTGCATACTTGTGAGATCGGGATCCTAAATACTTAAATTCTTGTTTTGGATTTTTAAAATATATTTTGTTTTAAATTCTGGTCATGATATACATAGAATGAGGACAATATATGACCAGATAATTTTGCCTCATCCCTTTCTATTCCAAAGAATATCATTCCAAAAAATTAAATTGGCCACATCTGTTACACTGCTCTCTACCACCTTAAGTTGGGGAAGAAAATGACCTTACTTTAAAGGAAAACAAACAACAAAGAAGTGCATAATATTCCTCCCCATCTGTTTACTAATTACACATAATGGTGAGTCATTTTTTTTTCCTGCGAACAACAGAATTACTAATGCATAAACATAAAATGTGTCTGCTTTTAATCAAGAATCTGTACCCTGCCAGAATATTTTCAGTATCTTTTTAATTGATGTTATGGCCAGGCTTTCCAAAGAGGTTAGGCTGTATACATAGCTATCTAGTTATCCATATTTCCTTTTTAATCAGATTTGAAAATCTAGTTAAGTAGATGCCAAATACTAAGAGAGATTTATTGTTTGCATGACTATCATAATTCATATGCAGAAACTTACCTGTCTGCAAGTTAGAAAGAGGATGAGCCCAATTAGGAAGGAAATTATGATTTCAGTCTTTTTCAATGAATGAAGTCACATCGTTAAAAAGTTCAAAAACATTACACTAGAAGTTAAAGGAAATTATCATTTTTTCATTCATTTAAAAACTATTTATTGAAGCACAGGCACAATTATAAGGCAAGATGTCAAGTATTAGCTGAATGTCTAATTAAGAGACCAAGATGGTTCTAGCCCAGCTTCTTGAAATCATCATGCAGCTATAAAGATGCAAGTAGTTCCCAATGGGTGCCACCATGGGGAAGACACTTTAGGGAAAACTTAGTGATTGCTGAGGTTTGGCCTGAAATTTCTTTGTGTTTTCTTACTTTAGCATGCTGGGCTTAACCATTTGTGAATTTGGATTAAAACAGAGAAAGAGTCTAACATTCCTAGTCCTCAACATCATTTTAGTCCTTAAAATTTTACCAATTTAATGAGGAGTAGAGTCAGTCACAAATAAAGGAAAGAAAATAACATTTTCCCACAAAATGCAAAGACCTATCCTAACCAATCTACTTCTTGCCTCCCTCCCTCTGGGTCTTCTGTAATTGTGCTAGGTCTTTCTTCAAGCATTTAAATTCTTTGTGGTTTGAATGTCACCTCCCAAACAGGAAAATGTCTCTATCTATATTTCCCAAGGGTTTCAAGAGATAAGAATAACAAAAGAAATATCTAACCAGAAAAATAGCCACTTGGTAAGGAAGATAAACCTCCTCATTTCACACTCTGAAAACTCTACAACCTTCCTGTGATCTATTTATGTCCTTGAAGGTGGAGTTATGAGTGGGGAAATGGAAGGTCGTTGTTTTTCACTAAAGTTCACATGTTTCCCTTCAGGGAGCTTACATTCTAGGAGTGGTTAGTGGTTGTCAAATGAGGCTACATTTCAGACTCTATAAATAAAAGTGAGTACCAGGCTCCACTTCAATCATTCATATTTTCCCACAACACATCCAGGTAATTTCTACAGCTGTAATTTTTGTTATAGACGGGCATTGGGTTGCCCCTGGTAACCTTACTATAAAATAAATGACAATGACAGTCATTAAAGAGGCACATAAAATGATCTTGGTGCACCATCTCTAAGCCATTAACAGCAAGGTAGGTTAATTAAGGACAGCAAGGAATCCAAACCAAGCCCAAGATCAAATGCTAGAATGTAAGAAACTTACCGAATCAATACAGCCAGTACTAGAAATACAACTATGTGCATCTGAGATAATGTCTAGGAGACACAACAGCCTCAGTAACTTTTCCATAGATGTGTTGTATCAAGGGTTCCAAACAGAGTAGCAAGACATGGGATCAGAAAAATTTACAGGAGGTTATTTTTATTCAGAGAGACACAGTTTGCAGGAAATAGAATTCCACTGACCGTAGCTTGAACAGAAGCAGATAATTCATTAGGAAAAAAATTTTAAAAATCAGAGAAGTTCTGTGTCAGGAGTGGGGAATTTTTTCATGTTGGAAGGCCACATTAATTTAGCTATAATCAAATAAGGCCACGTTCAAGAAACTTCAATTAGATATGCTTAAAAATGTACCTTATTTTGAGAAAATCTAACTACTATTACCTAATAATTTCAAAAAATGAAAACTATTTGTTAATTTTAAAGGTAACTAATCTATGAAAAAAAAAAAAAAAAAAACTCATGAAACACAGGGCAGATAATATGTAGCCAGGCTTTAAGAACCATTAAGGGAAAGAAACAAGGAACTTGGGTAACATTCTCTCTTTTTCTTCTTAGTGCCAAATGATAGCTCATCTCTGCTTTTTTTTGTGGGCTCTTTTTTCTTTCTAAGACGAATTTTCTTTGCTTCTCCATTTGCAAGACATATCCACTCTTTTTAAATGCACACAGTGATGTGCCCAGGTCACAGAGCCGCAGTTCCATGTACACAAGATAGATAACTTGATTGGCTAGCTTGGGTCATGTGTTCATCAATGGTTTAATCAGCCATGAACATAAAAGGAAAGCATGCCTACAGGGATCCAGCCCTGGAGATGGGAGTGTGTATTGGAGGTAGTGCTTAGAAAAGCAGCTTTGATTTGGTAGATTCAAAGGGGCAAAAAAGTAATTATTTTGCATTATGATTTAAAATTAATTTGGTAATGTCATTTTAAAAAGTTGGATCAGTGGAGTTGTGGTTCACAGGTTAATAAATCCGATGCTGTTGAAGATATCCAACCTCATATGCTAAAAATAACTTATACCTAAAGTAAGCAAATATTTTCTACATGTAGCATTCTTGTGAATATAGCTTCCTATATCAAACATTCATATCCCTAAATTTCTAAGTCAACTACCCCTCTAACAATAAAAAAAAAATCAAAATTACAGGCAAATCATTTACCTTTGTGGCAAACAGACTTAAAAGCTAAAATTTATAATGGCAAGACACAAAATACATATGATTTATCATAAATATATTTTTTGCCTGATAAGTACACCTTTACTAGACATTTCTCTTATCCACATTATCAAAGGCTGATTGTTAATCCAGTGCATTTTTATTTTCAAAATCACTTGTATTTTCTCAAAATTTTTTTCAATTAAATTTTTCCCAACTTAATTTTAATCAAAGAACAATTAAAGATATTTGAAATTTCTTTTAATTTTAGAAAAGTTACCCCAAAAGATATTTACAACATAAGTTATCCTCAAAGGTGAGGTTGATGAATTTGCCTATATCAAGGAAATATGTTAAGAAGACAGGGCCTAAGTAAGTCATGGTATCTCTTTAGAAGTGGTGGAAGAGTTAATTAGCACACACAAAGTAAATAGGCTAGACTTCAGGTATAGGGCTAGAGTTCAGCATAGGACACTACTACTGAACAGGGATTTTTGTAATTAGTCAAGCAGGTGTATGGAAGGAAGAAGAAAAAAATAAAATTTACTAAATGCAAAAATTACACTGAGCATAATTTAAGCTTTTGTTTATAACTAATGGTCTCTGAATCTTCAATACGAGCATCAATTCTTATTGGTTTGACAAAGTAAGAGTAATTTCAACACTTCACCAACTTGAGACAGTGAAATAAAACGTACATTTTGGCTGGGCATGGTGGCTCACACCTGTAATCCCAGCACTCTGGGAGGCCAAGGTGGGAGAATCGCTTGGCCAGGAGTTTGAGACCAGCCTGGGCAACATAGTGAGACCTTGTCTCAACCAAAAAAAAAAAAAAAATTATCTGGGTGTGGTAGTGTACACCTGTATTCCCAGTTACTCAGCAAGCTGAGGTGGGAGGATCACTTGAGCCCAGGAGCTTGAGGTTGCAGTGAGCTATGATGACGCCACCGCAGTCTAGCCCAGGCAACAGAGAGAGACCTTCTCTCTCAAAAAAAAAAAAAAAGAGAAAGCAATACATTTCCATTCCCTAATCTGCTTCTTCGTATAACATAGACATATAATAAATGTCTATATACAACAGAAAAACCAGATATCTGAATACCTGTAGATGAGAATACTGGAGGATAATGTGAGAATGTATATAACTGACTCATAATTTTAATACATTTTTAGTCTCTTAATATTAAAAGAGAAATGAGCTTCTAAAACATAAAATTTAAATACAGTGTTTTATTTATATATAATGCATATATATGTAGTTATTTATTTATTCTTTTATTAGTATTTATAATACTTTTGAGGCACTAGAGTAAATACAAGTTTGTTGGGATGCAGTGACACTACAGGGAATAAAATGCAACTTGGGGGCTCTTTCCCAAACACTGATGCTGCTGTAAGTAAATCTATGGCATGCTTCTAAATTAAATACCTAGTATCTCTTGACTCAAATTTAAGTGACAAAAATTTTAGGAACATTATGGGATTGCCTATATAATGTATGTGACAGTTTTTAATAGAAAAAATAAATAGTTCACGGAGTTCACTCAGAAAGGAAGTCAGAGAGGAGCTGCCGTGGGAAGCTTCTCCACTGATGATTCAAAATTGGAGCAAGTTCACAGATGTTTGGTCTCTGATAAGAAAGAGGTGCCAGTTATAATTTGCCTGTGGTGACCTTTTAAAATAATGTCAAGTCCCAAAGAACTATCACCATCTGGATGGTTGTTGGCTCTAAGATGTACTTCTAAATTAGGCATAAAAACTAAATCAGGATTGTTTTAAACAGTGACAAACTGATCTTAATTTGTAATAGTCATTTGTTGGCTCCCTGGTTTAGACCCATTACTCTATGTGGCTCCTAATTTCCTGGTAAGAATAAACATTGTCCTTTACAGTTAACTCTTGTTACAAGCCAACTTACCTAAAGCACAAGGAGAACGAGCCTCTGTACATTTCCTGCTCCCAGATTTCTTCTAGAGATTGGATCATATCTGGATAATAGGACACATGATATATGAAAGGCTACTACTTGAATAATTATCTACCCCTAATTCTAGCAAAGTTATTAGGAGAAACAATGGGTATGTATTATAACTGGGAACTGTCAGGCATGTGGGACAAAAGAACCCCCTTTTTTTGAGACAGATCCTGAGATCTGTGTATGTTGAATTAAAAAGTTAGGACTTAAACCTGAAGTTATTGCATAAGATTTTGAGGAGAAAAGTGGTGTAATTAAATCAGAATTTTAGGGAAAAGATCATTTGGGTCACTGTATAGAACATGAATTGAAGAAGAGCAAAATTGTGAGGAGAAAGGCTATTAGGATACTATTGAATAGATAAGAGAAGCAATTTAATGAAACTTAGTTTAGTGGCAGTGGACATGAATGGAACAAAAATTGGTTGTCAATTGGATATGATAGGAGTGGATCAGAATTTGACTCTGGGTAATGCTGGTTTAAAAGTTATCTGTGTCACCAACATAATTAAAGCATTAGGATAAGCAGGTTTTAGGAGGTGGTGATGCTTCAATTGGAAGAGAAGTGAAGCTAGACAGAGCACCAAGTATCTATAAAGAAATAAAACTGATGTTTCTTTGCAGTTTGTGGAACCAGACTCATAACTTTGTGATTGTACTGCACATAGGAGAAAACTAGTTTGCTTTGAGGGTAGTGCCAACTGTATATTTTATCTATTTGTTGAAAATTGCTTTAGGTTTCCTGTAATCTGAAAAAAAAAATCCTCAAACTTCTTTGTAAATGTGTAATATGTCTTGTCTCTCAATATAGGTATATATACAGAATATGAGTCCAAAATTTATGAAAAATGAAACTTGAGTGCACAATGCTTTTATGTTTCTTAGTTACTGTCAATCATAAATAATCGAGAAGCAATCATCATCTCCAATAAATGCTTTTTGGCTTCATCTTCTCTCTTCCCCCTTATCTAACAAAATATGGTGTATTCTGAGAGATTGTATTTGCAAAAACAACAAAATGAATCATCATTAACATAATTTCACTTTTTGGCTATCATAGAAACATTTTCTGCATAATCTTAACATTAAAACTTCTTGTAAGCTCCAAATCATCTATGTTATACATTATTGCATTGTATTACTAAAACATAACGCAAAATTTGGATTAGTCATCAGTAATAAACTAATAATATGAAGATTGTGGGCAACTAAAATATAATTGCATTTCAAGTTGACTAGAAGACAAAAATCAATGAGTGATGATATCAAGCTATGATAGGCTGAATAACTGACCCCAAAGATGTTGACATTTGAATCCCCAGATGTTGTAAATGTGATACTTTGTATAGTAAAATAAGCTTTACAGAGGTGTTTAAATTAGGGATTTTGAGAGGGGAAGATTATCCTGGATTATCAAGGTGTGTCCAGGGCAGTCACAAATGTCCTTATAGGTGGGAAGCAGAGAGAGATTTGACCAAAAAGGAGAAGGTGATTTGACAAACACATGCAGAGATGGGAGTGAGATGGCTTCAGGAGCTTCTAGAAGTTGGAAGAGGCAGAGAACAAGTTCTCTCCTGTAATCTCTGGAAGGAACGAGTCATGTTTTTGCCAAGAAAGACCAAGAAAGACTCATTTTGGACTTCTGACTTCCAGAACTGTGAGAGAGTAAATCTGTGTTGTTTTAAGCCACAAAGCTTGTGGTCATTTGTTAGAACAGCAACAGGAAACTGATACCTGGAAGTGGGACGCTGCTGTAACAAATACCCAAAAGTGTAAAAGCGGCTTTGGAATTTGATCATGAGAAGAGGCTGGAAGAAATATGAGGCCCATGAGGGAAAGTATAAATCGCCTTGGAGGAACTATTAGTACAAATGCAGCTGTTAATGACTCTGCTGCTGGTGAGAATGCAGAAGGAAGTGAGGGGCATGGTGAAGAAAACCTACGTCATCTTAGAGAACATCTAAATCATCGTAAATAGGCTATTGATAGAAATACAGAGGTTAAAGGAACCACTCATGAGATCTCCTAAGGAAATAAGGATCATGTCATCAGAAATGGGAGGAAAGCGTATCTTTGTTATAAACCGGCAGAAAACTTAGCAGAATTGTCTTCTGTAGGTTGTGTGGAAAACATAACTTGTAAGTGATTAACGTGGATATTTAGCTGAGGAGATTTCCAAGGAAAGTGTTGGAGATGCAGCCTTGTTTGTTTTTGCTACTTATAGTAGAATGTGATAGGAAACAGTTAGATTGAGGTAATAACTGCTAAGCACAAAGAAACCAGGACTTGGTGACTAAAGGAATTCTCAATTCTCAGGCTCTCCAGTTGTGGAGAGAAAGCCAAGGGTCTGGCTGAACAACCTTTACTTGTGCTTCTGAAGGATCAAAAGTTCAGATTATTCAGTCACACAGAGGGCTATTGAAGAGATTAGCTGAGTGACTCATGGACTCCTGAAGTCATCTCTGCAGAGGACACCCTTTGACCCCTGAAGATTCATGTCCAGCTCACATGCAAAATACATTTACCTTACTCCAAAGTTTTAAAAATTTCAACTAATTATAAGCATCGATTCAAATCCAAAATTTAATACAAGTCTCATCAGCTCAAAATTCCCAAGTCTCATCATTTAAATTATCTAAATTAGGCCCAGATGAGACTCTAGATATGATACATCTTATGGCAAGATTCCTCTCCATCTGTGGACTTTTGGGACCATTTTGGACTTCTGACCTTCAGAACTATAAGGGAATGAATTTGTCTTGTTTAAAGCCCCTAACTTTGTGGTAATTTGTTACAGAAGTAATTAGAAATTAACAGGACAGGTTTAAAAATTTTAAAAATTTTAGTGCTCATATTTCGATACCTCTCCAAATAATAAATAAAAGACTTTGGTTTGTATGAAAATTTGTCAAAAAAGTTATCAACATTTTTTAAAAGTTTTTTTTTCTAACGATAAACTAAAAAAATTTATAGATAAGTAGAAAGTCAGTAAAAACATTCCATCCTAAATGATATATTTTCATCTTTGTTGGAATGGTAATCAAGATAATCTTTTAACTCTAGGCTCACTCTATTCTTTTAGGTCAGAAGCCTTTGGCAAGTTACTAGACTTCTTTCTCAGATTATTAATGTATGAAGGAAGGATAGTAATAATACCTAATTTTGAGATGACTATGAGGACATCATTTGTAAATTCTAAAATAGTAACGATGTTAATCATTTATTATTTTTACCTTACTTTACTTTCATTTAAATCCTTGTTGATAAGGAACAAAAGGAAAGAATTTATTTTATTCCAAAATTATTATTTAAATATAAAGTAAAAAGTTGAACTTTTTTTGATCATTCAAAATTGTTTCAAATTGTAATAAATCAAATAATTTAAAAATTTGATTTTTTTAAATTTTTTATGTGAATGGGTAAAAACTAAGGCTAGACTTTTAGACATTTCTCATTTTAAGAAAACCTAGTTTAGGACATCCCAGGCATACAGAACAAATTAAAAAAATATTTATTTGGAAAAGTAATATCCCAATAGCTTCTTTGAATAGCCATCAACAGGAAAGCAGTATATAATACATGTAATATAAAGTGTCTAAAATAGGATGTTTTTTACATAGGTAGGCTGAGGCTATGAGGCATTTTCTGGAATGAAATTGATTGCCTTTCCATGTATGTACATTTTCTTTAACTTTGAAGGAAGTCCTATCATGTATACAAGGGCTATATTTGGTTCATAATGAATATTCATGAGAATGCAAGTTATTAATAATGTTATAGGTATTTGCTTTATACTTCTGAATTTTCTTTACATAAAGCATTCAAAATTTAAGCACTCTTTTTATATATTTCCTACCTCGAATCAGGAAAAATGTGTTTTAAGATAAAATTATTTGTTACCAATTTAGTTTCAATTAAAAACAAATATATCAGATAAGATAATACATAAAATACACCTTCGCAAATCCCTAATATACAGCAGGCATTCAAAAAGTAAAAAGACTTGTAGTAAAATAAGAATTTATAGCTATATTATTATATCATTATTATTAATGTTATCAGCTCAGAAAGGGCCAAAATATCATATACATGTCTTCACAGGGATAAGAGTAAAACTGTGTCTATACTGTGTCTATACTTAATAAGAGTTGTTAACCCAGCCACAAGAAGTCAAAATTTTAAAGAAACAACTTAAAATTGTCTTACATGATATTTTAATTTAGCTTACCATATTTGGTTTAATTTTGTAAACTAATTGCACATTTAAAAAATTCAAAGTACTAAGGTGCTATGATATATAAAATACTAGGAAATAGCATTTATGCTTTCATTTCTTAGATAGCATGAGTCTTCCTCTCTCCCACTTTTTATTACATGATATTATATATATGTATGAAAATATATATATATAACCAATGTATAGCATCCATTTGAATATTGAATATAAGATAGGATTAAGATTTAACAGTATCAGAACAATGCTAGAAACAGAATCAGAAATCATCAGGATAATACTATACACCATAACTGCTTAACTTTATTCCTATCATCTTGCTATTTAAAGATTAAAAGATCATGTTATAACTTGGAAAAATAACTAAAAGTGCTCAAACTTTTTTTTGTAAATTATAAACTTGGGGGTCTTTCTTGCCATCTTCACTAATTATGTATAATTTCAACACTATTGAATTTTAAGTAATATTAATATTAACATAAAATACTCTATATTTAGTTTTATGATGCCCTCATTTTTATTCATGTTTATAGTAGAACATCTGTTTGGTTGACATTTTTAAAGGTGCCTGCACTGAAATAGGCCAACAAATGTTATTTGACACTTCATATAACTAAAAGTAATAAGTCTAAAAATGTGTAACAATAAAACAAGGTGATATTTACATCGTTAAATAAGACTACACGAGTCACATAAACATAATTCACTTTAAAAGATCTTTATGTGAACAGAAAATACTCTCTACCTATCACAGAACTTAGACATAAAAATGATCCATTCTTAATGTACATAACAAAAAGTCACTCTAGAAGAAAGTGCATATTATAATATGTGATAAGAACCTAACCCAATAAATAAGAGGTAATACTGTTTTTAGAACAAAAAAATGGTTTTAATTCCAGCTTTCTATAAAGTGAAGCAACTTGAATACAATCAAAAGGCATGCCATTTATTTTTCCAATATATTTGCTACATATGCATAGAGAATTATTACAATAATGGCATACATTTGTCTTGTGTTTTATGATTGTGAATACATTTTCACATTCATTTAATTTTAACCTCACAGCTACACTCTAAGGTAGACAGTGTACATTTGAACCCCATTTTATAGATAGATAATTGAGAGTCAAAGAGATTGAATTCCAAAGGTTACTCAGTGATAACAAAGTGGAAGTTGGAAGTTGAATTTAAATTTTCTCAAGCCAAATTTCCCAAGTCTTGATTTTGAGATAGTTATTAATAAATATTACAATCCGTGCACACATAATCATAAGAAAGAAGCAACACATTTCTTGTTAGAATCAGCCTTCTGGAGTACTCTGAATGACAATGATGATGAATAATGTGTGGGTTCAAAGGTATGCCAAGTAAATATTACGACTCTTCTCTGACAAAGTGTGAAACAACAGAGAAGTAAGACAGAAGATTCTCAGATAGGGACCAAAATATCACCTTTATTGGTAGTAAAGATGGAGAATGTGGCTTGGGCAGGTGGCAGCAATGGACTTCCTGCTGCTGATCCTGGAATCAGGACAACATAACCTCCCAGTCACCCACAGCCCTGGACTACCACAAGCCTCTCCAGGGGCAGAGCCTTTGTGTTTAAGTAGATCACATGATCAAGAGCACTGACTTCTGCGGCAAGCATACCTCCCAGAGAAGAAGACAAGAAGCCAGGTTTCCCATGCCCAGTTTTTTTCCAATACTCACAATTAGGTCAGTGAGAAGGGCAGGGGTGTTAATAAGTGGAGCTCCCCTCCTACACGGAGGAAACTATCAGGGAAAGAAACATTCCTTCGTCCTAAAATCGAGTGTCGGATAATCATGGGGACAGGAAATATACATGAATACAGTTTAGATTTTCAAAAAGGGCTTTCAAAAAGTCATAAGGTGTCAATATTTGCTACAAAAGATTATACAAAAAACAATAATGATAATGAAGGAACACAGAAATCCTAAATTCAAACAAGAAATAGTGGAATCCCCTATTTATGTTGGATTTGCAATCCTCATTGACATATTTAAAAAAATAACCTATAAAGAGGAGACATACCTGATATTGTCTGCAACACCTTAAGCTAATCTAAGGAAGAGTGCGTGGAGCCTACTAAAACAACTTAGATGAGGCTTAATATTATCTCTCAATTAGATCTAGCTTTAAGTAGGTTGGGTTCCTCCCATCTCCCCTACCCTGGGAGGAGGAGACTTATATTGAATTTTTTTTTATCTTAGTCTCTAGTTTTAAATCTGTAATATAATAATGAGTCTTATATCCTAGTCACCCACCATGAGTAGATTTTTTAGCTATAAATAAAATTCCCCATGTCTTTATCTTATTGGGATAGCACAAATTTGTAGCCCCTGGTACCAACTTTTGCTAGAACTGTGACTGAAAAGAGTTTAATTTCTTGGGCCACTATTTGCAGCATTTTCAGTGAAGTTATAGCATCAGATAACCTTGACTTTAGCTTGTGTCACGGCTGTTTGGCATCATCTCAGTATTTCTTTGCCAATTCTATGCTATGTATGTGCATGCCTTCATGACAAGTTTTAGGATGTTAGAAATATATAACTAAATGTATTTAAATATATTCAGTGAGCATTAAAGTCTTCCAAATTTTATTAATGTCAAATTTACATAAATAAACTGCAGTGAGATCCTGTGTGTTTATTTGCATAGGAACATCAATAATTAGATGCCAATATGAAAAAATAGGAAGTCATGCTTTTGGAGATATGGGGTTGAATGGGAGGAATAATATGCAGTCTACTCAGAATTTTTTCTTTTGACACAGAGAAAGGCTCTGATAATCATTGTACTAATCCATTACTACTGAGAGTATGATCTACACGCCAGCAGCATCACATAGAAATTTCTTCAAAATGCAGAATTTGGGGCCCCTTCGGACCTACTGAATTAACATCTATATTTTAACAAGATCCCCAGGTAGTTCACAAGCACATTAAAATTGAGGGGGCATTGTATTAATCCATGAATACAATTGTTCAATGAGCATTTGGAGCACAAAGCATGCTGGGATCAGAAAGAAAGTTTTCAGGGATACAGAAATCATTATTCAGTCCTTACTGTAAATAATCCACACCTGGAAAATAAGGTACAGCTTGCCTTGATTCATCTCAAGAAATAATGGAGTTGGAGAAAGACTGGAGAATAAAAAACTTAAATTCTTGAGGGGAGAGAGGGACTTCCACATGTGGAAGGGCGAAAGGATGATTCAGTATGCGAACATGAAAGGTAAAGTAAGAATGATCAAAGTTTATAAAATCATGAAAGGCACAGAGAGCATGTTCACTGATATTAGTGTCAGGGAGATGACCGTGCTGGAGAAATATGTCTGTCTTCTACCCCAGCAAATGCAGATTGAGTGTGTGCTACTCAGACAGCCGACCACCTGTTTGTAGTTACTAAGGGCTTACCTCCAAGTCAGGTTCGATCAGGACGGCACCTCAACCAAGAGAGAGGAACATAAAGGCAGTGGAGACCAAGAGAGTGAGCTGGCTTTGTGTCAAAATTCTCCTTAGCTTCACTTTTCCATTTCCAACAATCTTTCCTCTTCATCCTTCTGATAGGCTCTCATCAATTACTTTTGCTGCCTGCTTCAGATTACTGAGCCGAACTCTGGACACTACTCCTGTGCTCATTGGTATGGATATTTTCTGGATGTCTTTTGCTTATCTGATCTCTGACTGACGACTGGCTAGACTCCCCAGCTTATCAGCTTCTGACATTCCTTCAAGTCATCTCAGCTCTTACTGGTCTGCGAATCAGAGTTATTGGTTAGAGGGCACTCCTTGGACCTTAAAAGATTGACTACATTCAAAAAACAGAAAATTTTTCCCATATAATAGTAAAACTATCCTGTAAATGGTAGGACTATAAAACTATAAATAGGTTAAAGAAGATTTGCTGTCTACTACACATTAAAATCCATGTAAATGCATAAAGGAAGAAAGAAGACTTAAATAGTCATCATTTATATGGTGAAGGACCTCCCATGAAATACTCCTAAGTGTCCAAAGACAGAGCACTGTGGAGATGGAACATGTTCCTACCCAGTGTGACATCTTTTTATTCTCAATTATAAACTAATTTAACATTGGCTAGTTCAAATCCTTCATTACGGTTGAGGAAACTGAGGGACAAAATGAAATCTCTGCCAATATTTAGTAAATTTTTTTCCTCAACCGTTTCTAAAAGAATAGTATGTAACATTTAAGTTTCCATATACTCAATATTTTAACATTCTTTAATGATAGTTACTTGAACCCAATTCTCCTTTCTTTTCCATGATATGGGAAGCAGATGGATTGATAAAAATGTACAGGAATCTGCAATATGATGTATTTATAAAAAAAAGACATTTATAGAATTGAATTTGTGGGCTAGAAAGACATATAATTCAGAGAAGGATAAAATAAAGAGAAGAGAAAAATGGGAAATAAAGGGGACTAACATTTACTGCTATCTATTATGTGTCAGACAGTGTTCATGCTTTAAAATATTACCGGATAAGACATTTCCTACAATCTCGGACTTTCTAGCTAACATCTCTAAGGTCAGAAAAAAAAAAAAAAAAAAAAATATATATATATATATATATATGTGTGTGTGTGTGTCTGTGTGTATATATGTATATAATAGATGCCTTGTAGTTTTACATTGCTGCCTATGTCATCTACACAGGATTTGCATGATTCTTGTTCTTGCCAGCATTAACCAGTTAACTACCTCCAGCCTCTACACAAGGAATGGAAGACTGACAAGAAATTGAGGATGATGGCCGTGCAGATTCATTTTGGGAGAGTGGTCAGTATGCCTGCCCCTCCATGGTACAGGGAGTTCTCTCAAGCCAAGAGAGGACGGCTTTATGAGGATAGCTGGAGAGCATGTTATATATTCCCTGAAGTTTGATAGAGTCAGGTTGCTGAATCACCCATGAGAACTCTAAAGAAGGAGAGTCTATGCCTCTTTCCCTACAGCAAGTTTTCCAGCTTGAGTTAGGCCCAGCTGGTTGGGGGAAGCTATATTAATTGGTAAAATTTTGAGTTTTAATATAATGCTGAGCAAGACTTTTAATACTAGGAAAAGGGGGCCATCCATTTATTACCTAGCACTTTCTAGCAAAGCTTTTGACCTTGAATGACTTAGGAAACAACAAACAAGGGATTGCTTTCTGTTATCTTACTGAGCCCGACTCATTTTACTGACTAGGTTACACATACAGTATCTTTCCACGTAACATTAAAATTCTGTCATTACGATGCCAGTGACTTTTTTTTTATTGTGCAAGGCTCATGCTCTTTTCAATAAATTACGTTGTAAATGAATTCACTACAAATCCACACAACCATCTTTCTGCCTATTTCCTCACTTACCCCCAAATAAAACTCTAGTCAGATTATAGTCATTACCATTTACAAACTTGATTTGTTTATTTTTTTTACTTTATTATCTTTACTGTTAATTTGACTTCCTGTATTTTCTATTTTAATTCAACTACATTTATTAAATATTTAAGTCATCTCAGCTGAATATAATCTCTGCTTTAAAGCAGTTCAATTTTTGGAGTCTTGTGAGTCACTTGTTGTGAAAGGGATATAAGGTGAGTGTTATAACACCACTGATCTTAAGAAGCTAATGGGTCCGGTAGGAAAGACATACACATATATGCAAACACACGTAATTTTTTTTTTACTATGTTGCAAAGCAACATTTGATAATTGTATAATAGATGTAAAGAAAGTTTTGGAAGGTCAAAGGAGAGTATCACCGCTTATGACTAGAGGATGCATTCTCAAAGGAATTGGTTCTGGGGACTAGAGAACAATAAAAAAAAAACTTGCTTTTTTTTTTTTTTTTTTTTTTAAGAGACTAGGTCTCACTCTGTTGCTCTGTTGCCCAGGCTGGAGTGCAGTGGTGCAATCATAGCTTGCTGCAACCTCCAACTCCTGGACTCAAGAGATCCTCTTGCCTTGGCCTCCCAAACTGCTGGGATTACAGATGTGAACCACCATGCCCAGTCCCAAAACAGTCTTTTTATGTATAAAGCACAGATACACATTCAGCAAATAAACATATACAGCCTCTCTGTGGTATCCAAAATTTATGGGTAGGCCAATTAGGAAAAAAAATGTCTCAAAAGGCTCTTGGGTGGTTGAGGAAGGTATAATAATAAAAACAAGTTTGAGAAATATAGAATTGGAGGAACTGGTGAGGACAACCCATGGAATTTTTTTGAACTA
Organism: Indri indri; assembly: GCA_004363605.1. Classification (NCBI taxonomy): domain Eukaryota; kingdom Metazoa; phylum Chordata; class Mammalia; order Primates; family Indriidae; genus Indri; species Indri indri. The sequence goes on from RJWJ010018998.1 coordinate 22,098, forward strand.
CTTTAAACTTATAAAAAATATGTAAAGAGCACAGAGACTGTTTATATATCTCTCACCCGACATCTCCTAAAGACTATCTTACATAATCATAACATAATGATCATAACCAGGAAATTAAATTGATACAATACTATTAATTAAACTAAAGACCTTGCATAAGTTTCCACAAATGTCCTTTTTGAAGGATCCTATATTGCATTTAAGTATTTTTCTTTCGTCTTCTTCTTAACCTAGGGCGAGTTTACTTCCTAGGAAAGATCAAGCAATTTCTCAAGACCTTTTGGGTTATTATTAATACAACCGGAGAGATACTATTGGCATCTAGTGGGTACAGGCCAGGAATGCTATTGAAACTTCCGTAACGCAAAGCCCAGTTCCCTCCCCTACAACAAAGAATGATCCAGCCTATAATGTTGACAGTGCCACAGTCAAGAAACCCTGAGTTGAAGGGACAGCATGTGCACAAACTCGAAGGTGTGAAAGGTATGCGGCAGTTTGAGAGAATAATTAGTTGCCCAGGATGAGAATGCATAGCTGATGTGTTGGAAGGGGACACCTCAGAAAGCAATTATTATTTTGGAAATGTAGTTTATAGTGAGTTTGGAAAGAAATTTGAGTGAAATGCTAATAAGTTTCAGCCTTGTTCATGTAATTAATTGAAATGTATAGAAGTAGTAATTGTGGTTGCTGTTGTTTGCCCTTTATTGGAGTGGCTGTCCAGCGTATATCTTTTCACACTACAGAAGCCAAAAAGAAAGATTCCTCTCTTGTCTAGTGCTAATGGTGCCCTGCAGCAGCAATAGCAGCATCCTAGCCAGACCATTCCTGCTAAAATACAGTTATTGTATTTCCAGGAAAGCCCTCCCAGCTGACCTTTTCTACCACGCATTTTTCAAATCTAGCTCTCCAGACTCCCATTAAGACTGTCATTACATCCAGTGCTCATTGCTAAAGAAGTAGGATTGGTTTCTGAGCTTGCAGTCAAGAGCCCTGATTGATGCAATGAGTCACCACTCAAGGTTTTTCTAGAAGAGGGCTGGTGCCATTGTATCTCTGCGACAGGATATTCACTCTGATACTAGTCTGTTGTGTCTGTCGATGAAAAAAAGGATAGGACTAGAGGTAGTAAGAAGAAATATGTTAGAGTAGTTTTGACAAGACATACATATAAAAAGTGAGAATTTGGGGAAACAGAACTAGATCCTTTTTGGAAATGCTATATTCGAAGTAGCAGTAAAGCACTTCTTCAAATGCTTACCATTTATTTTGTGCTTGCTCCTTGTGTCATGTTGACTTCTAGTCCACAAATATTACCCATAGAATAAAATCTTCAAAAGTGAATATATAAAATATTCTTTTTCACTAATCATAACATTACAGCATTTAAAGTAATTATATCAAGAGCTTTAACTACACATGCAGATGGCTCACTAAATAAAACCATTCTAAGCAGAGTTTCCATAAACTTTCCAATATTAGGAATATTTTATAATCATAATTAGCAGGCCAGGGCATATCTCAATGTATTTCAACATACTCATGAAATATAATACGAGGTGTAGTATATATAATAATTTAAGGAAAACATAATATAAGCAGGTAAAAAACACAGATAATTTTTTACTATTTTTGATCCCTGAGCTTACTTCTTTTTTTAAAAAAAAATCATACATTATGCTTGCTTATAATGCAAACTGAATTCATTGAAGCTAAACCTCTTCTTTTTACCATACCGCCCTCTTATCCTTTCCCAATGATGAGGACATTAATGAACAGCAAAATAACTGGGAAATAATTCAACAAAAATGAAATATTTGCCAAAATAAATGAACAACTCAAGTTAGTAATGTTACTACCCCAGAGGCAAATCAAAATAAATAATCTATTTCAGTCAAAATCACTGTAATGAAAAATGATTTTATGGGAACTTCTGGGAAATTGTTCTTTTATGTACTGTGTAGGTTGCCATTCCTAGGAGGAAACAGTAGCTTCAAAATTTTCAGCCATGAAAAATATCTTTTTCTGATTACATAAAATATTAAATGATGTATCTCAGTGCTTAAGTTCTTTTAGCCTTATTTAATAAAATGGACCTATATTTATTGATTTTCCTCTGGAACTTTTGATTTTGGCTTCAATAATCTTAGTCAAAGATAATATCTGGGACCAAGAAATTCTCAATCTTCCAAGATATCTGGATTAAATTTTTTCTTCTCCAAGTTTATATTCTAACTTTCTCTTACCGCCCCCCCCCCCCATAATACTTCTTCATGAGTATATGGAGCCCATTGCTTCAAATTAAACTAAGTCAATTAAAATAGGCACAGAACACAAAGTCATGATAGAGTTCTGTTCTTCCTTCCACTTGTTTTTCTGTTACCTGCTTCTTAATCTAAAGTAATAGGAATGGAGCTTCTGTAATGTATCTCAAAAGTTGAAGAAGAGACATATACTCTTTTGGTCTAACAAAATAACTACTCTATGCCAGAAGGAGCTTAATCTTAAAGTACAAAATGACTGACCTAGAAAATCAGTAATCATTTTGTACTGCAAAGATTAAGCTCCTTCTAGCATAGAGTAGATTCTTTGTTAGATATTCCCATCCTCCATGAGCATCTTTTTCCATTTCTTTCTACTCCTGCCCCCACTGATAAGAAGATATGAATGAAATGGAAAATGCCTGATAATCCAAGCCAGAGGCCAGGAACTAAGGGAAGCAGAAACTTGGTGGGGAGCATGAATAAAAGCGATGAAAGTCCAAGAAACAATGTTGGGAGTGGGCAAAGAATAGGGTCAAAAAAGGAATACTCTCTCTTGAGCACAGAGGTATCTGCACAGTATCTTTCATATTTATTTATTCATTTTTATTTTATTTTAGTTTTCTTTTTTACTTTTTTTTTTCTTGCCAAGAAGGCCAAGAAAATTATACCCAGTGTCTTCTGAAAGACTAGGAGTAAGGCTTCCCTATCAGCAGACTAAGCCCAGGGACAAACAGGACAGGCTATATCTCTGCTGCATTTGTGAAACTTGCTATTTGGGTTAGAGTATTTACTGTCTTTTCTTAAGGAAAAGTGATAATTAAATTTTTTACAATTTTTTTGCATATAACAAAACTATTTCCATTTGCTGGAGGTGTCACAATTTCTGACTGTCTGACATTATTATATGTGACACGCTATTTGGCTATACTTTCATCAAATTGTGCCCTAGAACTAAATCCAGCAATACACTACTATGACAATTAAGTGTTAATATAACTTACAAAAAATATGCCTAGTATTTGACATGCATTTATTTAATAAATATTTATAGGCCGGGCGCGGTGGCTCATGCCTGTAATCCTAGCACTCTGGGAGGCCGAGGCGGGCAGATTGTTTGAGCTCAGGAGTTCAAAACCAGCCTGAGCAAGAGCGAGACCCCGTCTCTACTAAAAATAGAAAGAAATTAATCAGACAACTAAAAATATATATAGAAAAAATTAGCCAGACATGGTGGCACATGCCTGTAGTCCCAGCTATTCAGGAGGCTGAGGCAGAAGAATCGCTTGAGCCCAGGAGTTTGAGGGTTGCTGTGAGCTAGGCTGACGCCATGGCACTCACTCTAGCCCGGGCAAAAGAGTGAGACTCTGTCTCAAAAAAATATATAAAATTAAATAAATAAATATTTATAGAGTGCTATTTGTCACAATACCCTCTCAGAGGAAGAGACAGAGGGAATTGAACTTGATCCCCAAACAGCAGAATAAGAACACTATTATAAAGATACAACTTTATGTTATGCGAATTTAGCATGGGTAGTTCTCAAGAGATAACTCTTAGGAAATGCCAGAGGAAGACAAGTATTTTGAAGGAGCATGTAAGACCACACCTTTAACAGAGTTTTGGAAGAAAGTTACATGACTTCTACAGAAAGAGAGAAGATCCATGGAGAGAACTGGTGAGAAAACCCAAGCAGGCATCAATTCACTGGTGACTACTTTGAGGCCTTAGTTGGTGTTGCTATTAAAAAGTACAATGGAGTGGGTGGCTTATAAACAACAAAAATTTATTTCTCACATTTCTGGAGGATGGAAACCCATGATCAGGGTGCCAGCATAGTCAAGTTTTAGTGAGAATTCTTATCTGGGTTGCAGACTGACAAAGTATATCCTCACATGGTAGAAAGAGAACACAGGAGCTCTCTGGGACACCTTTCACGAGGGCACTAATCCCATTCCTGAAGGCTCCACCCTCATGACCTAATCACCTTCCAAAAGTCCCATTTTCTAATACTATCACATTGAGTATTTAGGTTTCAACATATTAATTTAGGGGGACACAACAATTCAGTGTATAACAGGCCCTAGGCCAATGCTCTGGGATTAGTATTAGGTCAGGCACAGCAGGTGACTGATGTAACCCTGTTCTAAAAGGCAGGATTATTTGCATTTGACCTAGATCAGTTCAGGAAAGAACAAGGGATGTGTAGAACATGAAAGGACCTGCCCTTGAGATTCTGTAAGTGTGAAATCCTGGAACACCCACTTCTATATGTCGGTGGGCTTAAAGTGAGTAGTTTTGGAGAAGAGCAAGAGTGAGGCAAGAAAATTTCTATTTCTTAACTACCCAGGAAATAAGGTTAACATGCTTCTTCTTTGGAGAAAAGAGCAGCACAAGATCAGGCTTTGCTTGGACAATTTTTAAATTATATCTGTCTCAGGGTATATGATTTGTTTAAAAATCCTCTTTAGTTATCATTAACAATGGAGTTAATTTAGATGACAGAGATGAAAACCAAAGAGATCCAGAGTTACAAAAAAAAAATTAAGTAAGGCAGCCTCATTTCATTTCTGAAGTAAGTTGAGCAACCATGTCATAGACAACATACTCTCTCAAGAAGTTACTTCTTAGTGCTGGAGAATATTCGCAAGTTCTGTGATTGCTTTTGGAAAAGACCACAGTCCTAAGCCAGAGCCAGAAAGTCCCTTCACACAAAATTTTGCTACCTCAGGCTGCTCTTCACTAAACAGATACCTAGCATGACCTGGCTCAGGTCAAATCAGTGAGAAGTTTGACAGTCTAGGTGTAGCTTCAATAAATGGCCTATAGTTGCTAAAACCCCACAGTATCTTTAGGTCTTTAAAATGAGTTGTGCAGGATTTGTGATGAGGGCAGTGATCACATCAGGCTTTCTGCTCACTCCAAGTTGGCTATTATGAGCTTCACAAACTTCACAAAAATGTAGCAGAAATTGGCTATTATCAAAAGATCCTGGTCAGATACTCCCCTGTTTTGTTTTTTTTTTTTTTCTGTTATTGAGATGCAGAAAGAACATTTCCTGGCTTCTTTTAACTTGGAGATTTATGTGATAAATTTTGGCCGATGAAATGTGAATGGAAGTGATATTTTCTTCTTCCTGTCTTGTATGCTAAAATCTCCCAGAGACATTCAACTAGAGCTCTCTTTACCCTTTGCCCTGAGGGTGATTGCAAATGGCTCAGACATGGCAGAGTCACATGATGAAAAGAGCCAGGAGCCCTTAGGCACCACCTTGGAGGAAAACCTTGCTCAGGAGAGACACCCAAACTATATCAGACTGTGATGTAAACGTGAGAGTGAAATAAATTGTGTGTATGTGTATGTGTGTGTGTGTGTGTGTGTGTGCTCATTAAGCTGTTGAGGTTTGGAGGTTATTTGCCATAGCAACTAGCATTAATTATCCTTCCCCAAGGTGGTCTAGCAACGTTAGGAATCATGGCTCATCCTCGTCCAAAATCCTTCAAAACAGATAAAGGATGAACATTTACATACACAACAGCTAGCTCCCAGTTGTTCTGTCTTTACAACTAAATAGCCTAAGCCTAGCAACATTCTTGTCTCACCTGGCAGGCCACTTTAATAACCACACTATATCCCACTAAGCTTAGACAGTCTCTATTCATGCATGATGCAAAAATTTTTTTCCCCAGTTTATGAATTTCCTGCTCCATCTGCATTCTGAGTAAGGGAGAAATTTTGAGAGTTGTTTACTATATAGAAGTGTGTTGAATAGCGAGAATAAAAACCTCAAGACCATTTCCTTATCCCTCAGAGGACCAAAAATTAGAAATATTTACTGGAATTCTATTAAAATATGCTAAACACTGTCCTCAGAGCAAGAAAGGGAATAGAGCTATGATGACTGTTTCCTAACCCATGCACACAAAGCAACTAAAAATGACACCCCACTGTTCTCATTTTCCAAGTCTTGACGTTAAGGTAGGACCTTGGTTCCCATTTAAATAACTGTTTAGAGAGAGAAAAATTTAATCAGAACTGGACAGTTAGAACTAAATACATTTAAAATATGTGTTTTAAATACCCATCATACAGCATCTTAAACAGCTAGAATTTATTTAATTAACATTTGATATTTGTGCTGAATAACATCCGTAATCAAGGAGCATATTCTCCAACTAAATGATAAAAAACAAAAACAGTGAGGATGTTTCATGAGCAGAATATATTAATTAAATAATTCAAAAACACTCCTTTTTTAAATTCCAGATCCAGATTATATCAGCCAGGGGTTAACATACTTCTTTCTGGAGGGTCCCCGTCATTGTAACCTGGATGCCATATATAAAGCATTAAACTAAATAACAGGCATATATTATAGAGGTAGGTACCCAGTAAAAATGAATGTGGGATTGGTTTGTTTGAATGTACATTATTTTTTGTTTGTTTTAATTTTTAACAGTGTAGCTGCTTCTTTGACCTGCCTGGCAATATGGATTTCTAGAAAGTATAATTACCTTCGCAGCTAATCTTCTTCTACTTTGGGAAGGGTACCAGAAAGGGCACTTTGGTTGCATACATATAAGATGATATCAACTTATTGTTCAGGGAGAGAACTCCAAGTTCTCTAAATTGGAATGGAGATATTTATGGGTCGTATATGGTTATATAAATTTGAATTTATCTATAGCTGACAATAATAGTGTAAATAGTGTAATTTTTTTCTTGAAATAAGTAAACTGGAATGTTAATGACTTTTACTATAGATTATTTGGGAGAAATAATAAGGATTTTTGACAAATTCTCTTTACACTATTGGCTTACCTTGTTCATTGAATGAAAGTTTCTGTGAATGGAGGGGACCCACAATACACATTGAAAAAATAGCAAAGGACCAGAAAAGTATGTAGTTGATTTTCAATTTCTCCTGACCTTGCACCCTGAGGAGCTATGATGGAGTATGGACACATGGTCAACAGACATTGATCCAAACCACTTAGTCTGCCCATGTCTTGACAATATAGGCTAATGTGGCATTGGAGTCCGGAGTAGACTTTTCAATGACAGCCCAGAATTGATTCGCTCAAAACTAATTCTGCTGGGCTTTGGAGAATATCTCAGTAGAATAAGATTCCCTCAATTCATAGGATACAGTTTATTTGATATTAAAAGGCACATAATTTTATATTGAACCTAAAGTTGGTAAAGCAAGACATATTTGTTCCCAAAATTCTTTCTTAAGTTGCAAAAATTTATGGTCATGATCCTCTTGCTGATGCTGATTATAGATTTTCCATGTCCCTTATTTCATCCCGCCTTACCTGCCGCAGGGAAAAGAAAGGTAAACTTGAGTATCATCTTTTAAGGCTTACTTGAACAAATATGGTATTCTTTTCCTTCAAAATGGCATCTTAAGTACATTCTAAACTGGGTCTGACACTTAGATAATCTCTTAGAAGTTCACCAGGCCTATTATAAAGGAATTCTGCTCTTTCATAAGGAGCTATTTTTTCCAAGGGAGGCAGTCTGGCCACTTAGCTTCAAAGCTGACTGACTTCCACTCCACTGGCTCTCATTCTTAGTATACTGTAGCCTTTAGCAAAATAGATTTAGCAAGAAATACGGAAAAGCAATGAAGAACAAAATCATCAAGGGCAATGAAAACAGTCTTTTGAGCTATCATTTATTTTTCCCTCAGACTAAAAATATAAACTTTATCGGGTTGTTCTCAAATCATTTTCCACTCAGCTGATTAACAGCATGAAAGTGACATGTTGGAGCATATCTTGGTAAAACCTTGTGATTTCTTATTTCATGTGTAAGTATTTTTCAGCTTCAGAGTTCGATACATAAAGTGAACAAGTTAACAACCCAAGTCTTATTTGTTGTCGTAGGTGAAACTGGAGTGTATTTTCTCTAGATCTTGTCACTTCATTAACTTAGAGTACAATATGGAAGAGATGCTTTACTGTTAAAAATAATGTCATTGCAGTATTGATTCTTAGACAAACTGTGATAAAAGGAATTAGCACTATTTGTCACCTTTTGCTAAGCAGAAGGGATAACATGTTTGAGAGTGAGAAGAGGCAACTGGAAAATCTTAGGCAGAATCTAAGGCATACATTAGTCTTTCTTTCTATCCTATACAGACAACACTGGGCATTGTCCCTGATTCACGTGTGTTGGTTTTTCCACCTTTTTAAAAAATTACTTAGTTTAAACATTCTATAAACTATATTCCATAAACAGAAGAGAACAACATTTCAGTCATCCAACATACGAAATAGAACTCGAACATAGTAGGTCACAAGACACTATCT
>RJWJ010018999.1:0-30651 GCA_004363605.1 Indri indri
GAAGCAAGATTTTGATTAGAATCATTTTCTTTCAGTAGAGTTTGTAATCTGCTGACACTGAGCCAATTGGGTGCTGACTTAACACTCTCATAGTGTGGACAGATGCTTTTTTGGTATTAGGGGAGGAAAAGAAGGGTACATAAGATCTAAAGGCCAGCATGACTCTAGCCTCTCAAACAGTTGACTTTCCAGGATTCATTAAGAGTGTCCTGGAATTTTTGACAATCTCTTAGCTGTTACTTTTTTTCTTTGGGCAGATCTGGAGAGTACTTAGTTGGTAGTTAATACACATTTTGTTGGCCATTTTTTCTTGAAGAAAGCACAGATTTGTGTACATCACATCCCCCTCCCCCTTAAGTTATGTATTCTTTGTTCAGCAAACATTTATTGCGAGTCTCATTTGTTACAAGTACTGTGCTAGTCACTATGATACAAATGTGAATAAGGCTGCTTCTACTTTGAAGGGTCTTATAGTCTGGGTAGGGGGAGGGAGAAAAAGTAAACATCACAGTATAGTATGTACGATAACTGTTAGCACAGGGTACTTTTGGAGCATATAGGTGGGCTACCTGGCCAAATGGGAGAAGTCTAACAATGTTTTCTTGGGGATTACACCTGAATTAAGTTATGAGGAGTGGTGCGGCCTGCTGCTGAGAGAGTGTGGCCAATCGAGTAATTTCAAATAGTTGGCATTGCTGGGTGTGAAAAGTGTGAGTGGTGAGAGGCCAGCATGAGGAGTAAGCAGAGGGAGACTATCCAGGGTCTCGTGAGCTGTGGGAAGGAGTTTGGACTTGACCTGAAGGAGGAGAGTTGCCCCTAAAAAGTTTGAGGAAGATTACTCTGACTGAGTTTCGGACTATGAATTTTTGCATCATAGATCAGAGACAGAGAAACCAGTTAGGAAACTGATGAAATTACCTGGATCCGAAATGATGTGGGCTTCTGTAAATGCTGAGGCAGTGGGAAAAGAAAGGAATAGATTTGGGAGCAGGGGTGGGGAAACTTTTCGTGTTGGAAGGCCACATTAATTTAGCTGTAATCAAATAAGGCTGCATTCAAGAAACTTCAATTTAGTTATACTTAAAAAAGTGTATTATTTTGTAAAAATCTAACTACTATGTACTTAATAATTTCAAAAAATGAAAACTATTTGTTAATTTTAAAGTTAACTAACCTTTTAATGACTTTGTTGGGTCTGCTTTTTGTTGGAAAGCATTTGAATATTTGGTTGCAGCATGGAGGTCCACAGTTTCGGTTGATCCTCTAGATGGGTATCAGTCATTTGTGACCTTACGGGTGTCTTGATTTGGGTTAGTAGGAAAATGTAGATTCACAGCAATAAATGGTTGAAAAGCAAGGAAGCATTTTTTGGGCATGTTGCTGAAGGCATGGGTATTCTACTATATTTTTCCATATTTCACTTGGATCTTAGTATCAAGCAACGACGTTAAAATGTCACCTACTGAGAGCTTAATCAATTTCATCTGTAGTTCATTAGATGCTGCGGTGATATCAACTAGGTGAGGCTGAAATGCTAATTTAAGTGCAATGTCGTGATTTTCAAAGTCAGTGAACTTTTCATTGTATTCCCCAATTAATAGGTCTACAATAGCTAAGTATTTTTCAAATGATGCGCATATATCATCCTGCCCATCAGTGACCTTTGCTAACTGGAGAAAATGTTCATTCACAACTTCCTTTCGAAGAATAAGTGTTTTGGCTGGGCGCGGTGGCTCACGCCTGTAATCCTAGCACTCTGGGAGGCCAAGGTGGGCTGATTGTTTGAGCTCAGGAGTTCGAAACTAGCCCGAGTAAGAGCGAGACCCCATCTCTACTAAAAATAGAAAGAAATTAATCGGACAACTGAAAAAATACATAGAAAAAAATTAGCCGGGCATAGTGGCGCGTGCCTGTAGTCCCAGCTACTCGGGAGGCTGAGGCAGTAGGATCGCTTGAGCCCAGGAGTTCGAGGTTGCTGTGAGTTAGGATGCCACGGCACTCTAGCCTGGGCAACACAGTTAGACTCTGTCTCAAAAAAAAAAAAAAGAATAAGTGTTTTGAAAAAAGATAGCTTTTTTTGAAATGCTTGGATTGTTTGCCACATATCATATATAGACATAGTTTTACCTTGCAAAGAAATATTTGTTTTGATTTGACACAGAAATGCTACATTCCTATAGAAATCTTCCTTCAATAATTCACATTGCTGATTCTGTTCTTCATAAAATTTAACTATCTGTTCTCACAGAGATAACATTTTGGCTAACACCTGTCCCTGCGATAGCCAACACATTAGACTGATATGGCAAATCCACATTGACTACCTCATTGTTCAACTTTATCATGTTATGAAACTGATGATGCTGTGTTGCGTTTGCGTGAATATAGTTAACAATACTTGTTACAAAGTGTCACTTAAAATAGTAGCTTTAGCACAGAGATTTTGCTTATGCAAGTTAGAATGGAAGGAAATGAGAGCATCTGGATCCGTTAACATTTTTTTTATCTGTGCAATAAACCCTTCATGTTTTCCTGTCATGGAAGGTGCACTGTCTGTACATATATTCATTAAATTTACTAAATTCAGTCCTACTTCACAACATCTATCTTGAAAGTTGTTGAAGATATTTATTCCCCATGGACAGGAGAACCCAAAGTGAGTAACTCTTCGTAGCAAAGAAAATCTTCTGTTATGACCCGAATGAAGTATAAAACCTGTGCCAAGTCAGTAGTATCAGTTGATTCATTCAAAGTGATTGAACAATATTAATATGTATTTTCCTTTCGAAGTATTCCATGAAGTTGTTCTGTTAAGTTGAAGACTAATTCATTCTTCTGATCAGTTATGGTTCTCCTTAAAAGAGGCAGTTTTTTGTACTTTGAAACGTTATTGGGGTCTAAGCATCCTGCAAGTTTGACGATACATTCTTTCACAATTCTACATCACTGAATGGTTTCCCTTTTTTCCTGAGTATATAAGGTACTTTATAAGTTATTTCAGTTGCATTATTTCCAGGTCTTGTTGCTGCCTGAAAGAATTATCTTTCCTTTTGCTTTTCATCTTTCAATTTATGCAGTAAAATCTTTCACACCTCTCCCTCTAATTTAAAATATTTGTGGTCTTTATGAGTGTTCTAATGCTGATGAGCATTGAATTTCTTTAATGTTGATATTACAGTATCACAAAGCAAACAAATCATCTTATCCTTAGCAGAAATGAGATAATATTGCCATTTCCGATCTTCATTGAAAAATATGTTTTCTTCCTTCAGAGTTCTCTTGGTCTTCTTTGACATGATTGGCTGCTAAGCAGACAGAATTAAAAAATACTGTCAAGCTATGCAATTATTCACAAATTCCACTTCAAACAGAAACACAGTGCACCATTGTCAAAAGCTGACAATAGATTGGCATACTTGACCCCCAGAAACTCTCACCAACTACCCTTGTGCAGTAGTGGCACCAGTCAGGCAGGGGAAGTTAGAACTAAATCATGAACATAGCAGCTGTCAATTTAGCCCTTACAGCTTACAAGTGTTCTAAGCGTGCTGGTCAATCTGGGGTGATTATTTTGTGGAAACTTATTTTATCCTTTTGGTATTTTAAATACATTCATTTTAAAAATAACATAAAAACATAAAAAATGAACAAAAATGTATGAATAAAAAGAAAATGATTTGTTCTGCCAAATTTGGATTGATTCAAAAGGCTGCACTTTAGGACCTACAAGGCCACAAGTGGCCTTAAGGTGCAGGTTCCCCACCCTTCTTCCAGAGCTAACAAGAATTTGGACTGACTGTGAGAGAGGGAGGAGGCAGAGATGACTCCCAAACTTCTGGTTTGGGTGATAATGAGGATGGATGGTGGTGCTGTTGACTGAGGGGAATGCAGGAACAAGAGAAGGCATAGTTGGAGGGTTTTATAGAATTAGCTTCTGTCCTGGAGTGACGGCCTGACCTGGTGTTCTCTATGGCCCAGCAGTGTCCAGCCTGGTGTCATCTACTGTTGAAGCCTCACGTGATTTATGGCTGGGGATCAATGACTTGTCCTCTCTTCCTTCTAGATGTTGTCCCAGGATGGAGGTTGATATGAAGATAAAACATATTTTGCAAATGGTCTTGATGCAAAGCAATATGCAGTAATGAATAGTTCATAAGGGAGGAAAGAGTTCCAGTTAATAACACTAAAGTGGAAAATGTAAAAAATAGAAATGTTTCATATAAAGTTATTGTTATCACCTCCTACGGAATGTAGCACTTGCAATATTAACCATTAGTTATCCCCTAGTAGATCTTGGGCATTCAAAAATGTGCCCTGAAAGTGCATTTTCAGCCAGTTTTCTGGCTTTCCTTTAATCTGTTTCTTTTTTTATGCTATATGCTATGTTAGCATTCTAGAAAAACTTAGGTTTTAAACTGCCAACGTTGGAAATGAAATGATTTCTTTCCTAAAATATTAATAGTACCTATCCCTCTAGAATATATTTTTCCCTATTGAATCAGGTTTTGGGATTGTTTTTGATGGCTGATTTTTGAGGCAATCGAATACATAAAATTGATGAATGATGAGAATATTGGTAGTTAACTGATTACCATTTTCTTCTGAATCTTCTTCCTCCCTTTCCTAATAGAATCTATTCCCTGCCCATCTCGCCAGCCAAAAGGAGTCCTGTTTGAATCTGTTATACTATAAATTTTTTTTTTTTTTACTGTTTTGGAAGTAACATTGTATCACATTTGGAACATATTAGAAGTCTATAATGCGTAGCAGATTAGTGTAGAAGGATATTGCCCTTCTTGTGCAGAGATTACTTTTAGTGCTTATGAGGACTTTGTGGTCTTTAAGCTATGTAAAACATCAGGGTCACGACTTGATATTGCTGAACAGTTCTCCTGATGCTGTGAGGGCAGAAAAAGAATGCTCTCAGCACTTTGTTGAGTGTGACATGATTACAAATGATTCCTCACAAAGTCCTGAAAGCATGGGCACGCCCTCGGGCTTGCCCTCCTACAGACATACTTGGTAGCATTTACTAGACTACCAAAGTCTAAAATACTCTTACATTAATCCATATGGGGATTTTTCTGATTATCATGATGGATATGAGAAGAGTTATTTTCTTTTTTGATTATTATGACATGTGTACAAAATTTAAGATAATGACAACAAAGATATAGTTGATATAGTTGGCTGACTTCTGGCTAATTATCAAGGTAATCGTAGAGTTATTCCGTAAAGTCTGGCTAAAGGCTGAATCTCATGAAGAATAGGCAATATATTTGTTCATTAATTGATTTGAAGGAACTGTTATTTCCATATTTGGAATATAAATAATACCAGCTATTTAATAGTCCTAGTTTGGTAACTAAAATATTTTTTAAAGAATCTATTAAGTAAGAGAAATCTTTCTTAATTATTATTATTTAGTTCTTTAGTCTCGAAGTGGCTTGGTAAGGTATTGCCTTTACAAAGTGCTGTCTTCTAGGATCTTTGGAATTAGATGTCTGCCATGCACCTCAGAGCCAGAAAATCCATTTCTGCTTTGATCTGAGCTATACCACTGTTTTTGTAATTAATTACTTTGGTCTAAGGTTTAGTTTGATTTAGGCCTGCTGTAGTTTGCATCTGATCTTAGGCTTTTTCATGGTTAAGATGACTTGTGTGGTAAAATCTTTTCATGGGGAGTGGGTTCTCAGATCTGCCTTTTTCTGATTCCTTCAGACATCTATATGTAAATGTAATCTGTTACCACCAGACTTTACCACACACTCTCATACTCACCTTGAATTGTTTGTGTGTTCAAACCCTATGCTAGTCTTTGTAAGGAGTCCAAGTTCCCTGCCAGCTTCCACGTCTGTATTAACCAAGCATCTTGGGGAAAGGCTGCCATCTGCTTTGTGTGCAGAATCTATCAGCCTTTGAATCACACTGATGTTTGGGCTCCTTAAAAGCCATCTCCCAGCACCTGTGGCCCTCCTTCATTCTTTAACTTTTTAGATGCTGGCCTATTGGAAAATATAAGTGCTGGATCATAAGCCAATATACTAATAGTCTCTACTTCCCTAATCCTCTTTGGCTCGGATAAGTATAATATTATAAAGATTGCATGACAAGTCAATGTTTATGTTCTATTAATATTTATTTAACATAATTGGTGCTTATCAAAGGACAGGTTGGGAAAAATGTGGATTTTAAAAATATAACTGCCTACTTAATATTTTTCTTAAAAGTAAAAGAAAATGAGAACATGTAGAACCTATAACAAACTTTTATTCAACTTTTCCTGGCATTTTGATAAAGTTTCATTTAACTCTGACAGGTTCAGGAAGTAATAAAATATTAAATTTACAGACTTTAAAAATCTTATTATTACTGTGCTTAAAGAACTTACTTTAAGCATCTTAAATTTTCCTTAAGCAATTCAGCAACAAAATAAACATCCTAAACTAACCAAGTGAAAGCAGTCACTAACAGGCTGCCCCCCACGGCCTGATTACTGTCTCCTGGGGCCATGACCTGAAGGAATGAAGATGAATTTTTGATTTTTATAATTCTTTAAATTTATAAATTTAAGAGTTAAATAGAATGCCATATACTCTTTGCTAAGAATGTTCACCTTTAATTTTTAGACATTTGAACACTGTGTTACTAGAGTAGTTTATTTTTGTCTCCAGTTAGTTACTATTCTGTTTTCAAAATACTGAATATCTAGGGACTCTTTTGGTGATAAACCTCAATTTCCAGAGGGTCATGTAGTATTTCTTTGTAGTATTGTCATGCTGGATCTTAACATATAAATCTTGCTTTCAGCCAGATCACTTTAAGCTTGGCTAAATCTTTGTTTCTACTTTAGGTCTGAATAATGATACATAAACAGTTAAAGTCTTTGTTTATCTCTAGTTCGGAGTGGCTTTAGATATTGAATGAGCTTTGTGTTGTACGTATGTCTCGGATGAAACGAGGTAGGCTGGAGTTGGGTGCAGGATTCAGAGTCGGACACCTGGATGAGAATCTGGCTCTTCCACATGTACTTCACCACTTCGCACCACTTTTCATGTCTGTATGAGAAAGCCAACAATATCCCTCTCACCGGGCTGTTGTGAGAATTAGAAGAGACACCGGATGTGAGGTCCTTTGCAAATGGTCCTTTATGATTGTTTAGAAATATGAGAATATATTTTTTTCATGCAAGCGTATACGAATAAATATGAGACAATACATGCTGACTACCTAATACACCCCCATGTTTCTTTATTTTCCATTTTTCCCCTTTTAAAAAACTTGTTTATTCTCTCTACTCCTTTATAAAGGACATATGTATTATTAGGTTATTAAGTATGGAATGTCCAATTTTCTAAACTAAACTTTTGATTTGAAATCAGACGTTTCATATTTAATGACCTCATAAATTCAACTTTCTGGTAGCTGGGGTCTTCTAAGCTGTAGTCCACTTCAGAATGTAGTCCTGAAGAATAATAAGAAGCTGGTTTAATTTATTCATGGCTAAAGAATTTTTCTTTTTTCCTTAACTATGTATTCATCCATAAATCATACCTTTAGATCATAATCAGGTATTTTACTTTGTTGGCTCCTAACACAATGAAATATATTCTGGTTTTCAGATCCCATTTCCTACTTACTTTTTGCCACATCTTTCTTCATTTTTTCATGTATTTATTCATTTTTTAAGTCATTTTTTCTGTCATAAACAGACTCATAGACTACTGGAGGAGTCAGATAAATAATTTTTAGCAAAGTATCATAAGTACTATAATACAGTATAAGCAAGATGCTAAAGAAATACCAGTTTCTTTCTATTTATTCTACTCCATACCAAGGCTAGTTTCCTATTATTGCCCTCTGTTCTTTAGACCTCCCTCTGCCCAACTGCCCAAATTTTCTATAGCAATAAAAGAAATGTAGCACAAAATTATTGATTGCAATTGAAAAGACCTTTTTCGTGGTTCGCCGTATAAAATGGACTGTGATAGCATCACAAATGATTGCCTTTTATTATGGCATTAAAAAAAGGTCAGTGCTATTCTAGAGGAGGTCCACCTGAAAAGCAATAAGAATTGATCTGAATTTTTCCAGATGCTTTTTTCACTATCCTTTTTTTTGAGACATGGTTTTGCTTTGTTGCTAGGGCTAGAGTACAGTGGCATCATCATAGCTCACTGCAACCTCAAAGTCCTGGACTCAAGCGATCCTCCTGCCTCAGCCTCCTGAGTAGCTTGCACTACAGATATGGGCTACCATGTCTGGCTAATTTTTCTGTTTTTTTGTAGAGATGGGGTCTCACTATGCTCAGGCTGGTCTTGAACTCCTGGCCTCAAGCAGTCCTCCTGCCTTTGCCTTCCAAAGTGCTAGGGTTATAGGTGTGAGGCACCATGCCTGGCCTGCCACTGTGCTTTTAAAATATTTTCCCCCAGTTTACTTTGGTTAACTTCTGCTTCTTCTATTTAATGTATGCGAATTTGATGTATTATAGGACAAAATTTAAATGAGAAATTAAAAAATATTATTAAGGTAGATTTCTGTAAAACAATCATGACAGTCAAACAAAAAATAGAATATATTGTACAACTTAATTTAAATTACTTGTTACTAGCTACTCTTTTCAATTGTATTTTACAGGTCCTCATCTTTTGTTCAGAAATATCTATAGGAATATTTTATCTTTTTAATCTTACTAGAGAAATATTATTAAAATGGACATTGAAAACGTATTAATACTTCTCCAACTAGGGTTAACTGACAGATTGTTTAGAAGTTGGGAACTTACATATGGAAGGAACAGGAGAGCTAGCCTTTTCCTAGAATATGAATATAGGACAAATGGGACTTAGTTTAGTTTATTGCACCTTTCATTTTATTATCCTGCACTAGAATAGCTTTCTAACTGATCTTCTGTTCCCCTCATCTTATCCACTCTAATCAATCCTCCATTCATCTGGCAGCTGTCTTTCTAAAATACAGATTTAAAAATGTAAGATGCAACACTGTCTAATCAATTTTAGGAATGATATATTAATGGAATCTTGCTTTGCCTACCTTTTACCTGTTTCACCAGCTTATAGCCTGTTCTCCACCTTATCTGTGATTATCTCCTCAGTTGCCATGTTATCAACCATACGCAATTCTGCCACTTTTCAGGACATCTCATGCTTTGTCATGTCTGTATGCCTCTGCACATGCTGTTTTTCTGATCTGGAATACCATTTTCTTCCTGTATTCTGGTGAAGCCCTAATTTTCTCCCAACAGTCACTTGTCAGAAGCCATCCATGACTTTTCTTGTCAGTTGTGATTGTTTCCGATACCCAGTTGTGTATAACTGGCACACATAGCCTAGTTAGTAATTATTATATTGTATGTTGTTTCTTCCCTTTGAATCTGTTTCCTAACTAGAGTAAAAACTCCTGTAGTTGATTTTACATATGTAACTCCCGGGTTCGGCACAGCGTCAGGGGGTTATGCAGACACATTAAGTATTTGTTGAATATTAAGAAAGCTAAGATTAGATTGAAAATGACATTTTGAGTGTTTGTGTGGTATTTGGTTTTCTTTGTAATTATTATTATACCATACAACTTCAGTTTAACCTCTTTAAATGGGTAAGAGAAAATAAAAATTGTCATACTTAATTTTTTCAGTAGTGTTTAGTTTTGTGCCAGCTAGTGCTATTATCTCTTAGCTGTATACCTGCCCTTCTATACTCTACTGCAGAGATAGTAAACCTGTGAACCATTTATGTCAGGCTCCATTACTAGCAAGTTTTCTGTTATGTACAGCCAAAGCAAGGCAATAGTAAAAGATTGGAAGGTGGGAGGAAAGAAGCCGTTATTTATTTCCTCTTATTGGATGGTGTACTTCAGCATGCAGTAGAGGATGACTGAAGGTAACCCCAGGTGGCTGTGAGTTCCAATAGCATTGTTGTTGGCTTCTTGAATATCAGTAGCAGTACTCTTGCTGCTGGGCAGTGCACACTCAGTTGAGCAATAACGGAGCAGTCCCAGTGGTACCTGTTAGCAGTGTTTCCAAAAGCTCAGCGGTGGTCACAGGCTTGTGGGCCCCAGCCTAGTGTGGCAGCACCCAGCCTTTGGTTTGCAACCTTGTTTTGTGCTTCCAAGTATTCCCCCTTCTCCCTTTTGCTTTTCTAACCCCTTCAACAACTGTATAATCAATTTCCTGCATTAAATTTCTGGTGCTGGAGATACCTGTAGTAGTTTCTGCTTTCCTTAATAGACAATAACCAGGAGTGGTTTTAGGAAACAGAACTTCAAAGCTTACAATTTGAGATTGGTTATCTCACCTTATTGGAATTGAACGCTATAGGATCTCATTCTCATGGAAAATTGCCATTGCTTGCAGGGGCAGCTTAGTTATGTAACTATGAACTTTCATACCAGAAACGAAGTGCTTATTAAAGTCAAAGATTTGGGAAATCAAGTGGAAGTGGTAATTGACTGTTGTTATGGTGGGAATAATGACTGCTAGGACCCTGGGCTGTCTTGGATGCTTTTGAATATACTAGAAATTTTATAGAAAGGAGATTATGAGCTCAGGGCTTTAAACTCTCAGTTCAAGGATGGTCAGAGAAACAGAGATCCATGATGGTCCCCCAAGATTGTCTTACCTTTTATCATTGCAGTAATGACACAGCTGAAAATAAGAAACAAAATTCAACCCTGAGAATTATTGAGTCACAGTACAATTTGAATTCACAGCTTCCCCAGCTTTCTTATATGAAAGATAAGAATTGAATGGTAGACATAGGATCATGAGAATTGAAATGAATATACTTATGTGAACTCATATGAATATAAGACTTTGAACCCCAGTTTCTTATACTTTACTGTCAGGGCTATGTAAAATCTGCTCCCTATTATCACCTAGTACATATTAGAGTTAAATTTAAAATGGTTAAGTGAGGATAAGAAATGTCATACATTTTCCATCATCAGTGTGAGATTTTAAACCAGAGAATGTTTCTTAGAACTAATAAAGCGTAGAAGAGGAAAGTGTTAATTAGTGCTTAAAGCATTTATTTGATTGGCTTCATCTAGGATGATTGTTTTTCCAGAATTGAAAATAAAGCAAAACAAAAACAAAACTTTAACACAAGAATTATTTTTAAACTTTAGAGTTTCTTATCTCTCTACCTTCTCCCCCATCTTATTTGCTAAATTCAAAATCAGAGGTTCTTAATACTTTTTGTGCCGACTCCTTGGCAATGCAGAGAGTCAGTCTTAGAATGTTTTTAAATGCACAAACTTTATGCATAGGATTATAAAGGAAATAAATTGAAATAGGGCCATCAAAATATATTAAAATCTCTAATATAATAATACGTGAATAGCAATAATAATAGGATGCATCATTACTTCTAATAGGTATGTTAATTTTGGAGTTAGTGGTGACTGTAACAATGATTCAAAATATCTATGATTTCTGTCGGTCATGAATACTGCTAATAACTACTATAATTTGTTGTCTGTATTCTTAATGGAGGGAAATTTAAATTTTTAGTTAAATGTTAGTGAAAATAAACATATGAACTCTTTTACATCCAAATACGTGGGCCATATCCCCTGAATTCTATCTGTTGAATTCTTTGGTATGGGAAAGGTTCATGAACACCACTTAACGAATCTCTGCTCTAAATCGATTTATATAACACAATTACATTGAAAATGAATATGTATTTTCTTTTGAGTATTTTTGGTTAACTATATATTTTATCCCAATGTTTTATTTACTTTATGGGAAAAACAAACAAAAACCTCTAACGTAATGGAAGGAAGAGACTAAGTCTACATGAATAAGTATTATTCTTTGATTAATGAGATACCTCATAGTAAATTAATTTCTAATATTCTAAATGGTGCCATGTGGATCTTTAGGAGCAAAATCATTTTGAGCATACACTCTGTTTTCTTCCATTTGATCAACTGGTTCAAGCTCATTTACTTGTAATGCTCAACTAGACTGGCCACATAGCATTTACAATTTTTGTTTATTTCCAAAAGATTGACTTTCTGCAATAATCTTCACTAATTGCCTGGTACAAAATTCTTATTAGGGTATTTACAAATGTATTATTTGTTGTACATTTGTCAACCTGCTCAAATAAAACTGCAAATAAAGAAAACAATTGTATTTTGGCCACTACAGCTATGAAATAATTTCTGCATTTTTGTCCTTCCTTCTCTCCAATCTCAACCCAAATTATGACAATTTCCCAAGCATTTGAAAAATTATTGTGTTTGTCAGATTATTTGCAGGTGGGGCTGTGTACTTTAGTCTACAAATCAGTGGTTAATTTAATGATGTACTAGTTTATATTAAGCAAAATGAAACCTAACAAGCTAAGCTGAAAAATGATTCCTGTTTTAACCAGTATCTTCACACAGCTGTTTAAATACCATATTGTACTTTTTTTCCCCCTTTCCTTATTTAGGATGGCACATGGTACTTGTGTAATCTTTGCTTATTTTAAGCTGGCATAAAAGAATGGTTCTCAGCAAAGTGGAGGCTATTTGCAAAGCTGAAGGATAGTCTTATGAATTCAGGCCAAGTTAAATTATTATGGAAGAATACATCTTTTTCTCCCCAAAATTTCCCTGAGATTCTTTTCTTTATAATGTTATATTTCAAAGTTTATGACAAAGGTACTTTTTTTCATTTGGTCCATGTAATTTTCTTGCTTTTGTATGATGATACCATTAAAGTGAGATTGGCCAGGAAATGTCAGATGTTTTAAAATTGTAGTAGTTCACTCTCTGCATTATCAGTTTTATTATATTTTTCTCCCTAGAAATGTTTTGTTCTCCATATACAAATGAACAGGCTGACTCAAAACATATAACACTAAGATGGAAAGTTTAAGCAATTTTTTGTAACTGCCCTTTTTTTTTTTTTTTTTTACTATTGTCCCATCCCTACCGCCTGCTTCCTCAACCTCCAGACTCCCACCTCACCAATAAGACTCAAAGTTTCCTCTTGTTTTGTATTTGCATCAAATATACCAAATGCAACTTTATCTTGAGATTCCATTGTTTTGTGTCCCCTTATACATTTATTTAACTTTCGTATTTTCATGAATGTACTGTAATATTTTCAGAAGGTAACGTTTTGTCACAATACATCTGTGAAGTAGGACCCTGCCATACATAGACATTACATCTACTTTTTAGCAGGGAACTTTTCCCTCATATTGGCTGATATAAACAAATCTTGTAGGCAAGGAATACAATTGAGATTGGAAAAATAAGGGATAGAGACACAGAAGCATAGATATTACTGAAGATACTGAGTTGAATTACACCAATATGTAATTGTTCTCCTCGAAAAAACTCAGTTTGTATCTCTATTTCCTAAAATGTGTAGTGTTGCTTAAAATATTCAATCGTATTCTATATATTTACTCTAATTGTCTTAATATCAGGCCGATTTTATTGATTTTTACTGTTTTGTATTTGATAGAACTGTTATTTTTTCCTTATTGCTAGACACAGTGAAACAGTGTCCCATAAACTATTATACCAATAGAAATTGTATTGCTATGGCCATTTCTAACAAAGTTAGAAATACAATCAGAACATTTAGGAAATAGTTCCAAGTTAAAAAAAAAATCCTGTTAAAGAATAAAAGCAAGCTGTGTAAATTATGAATATGGTAAAACAGGGGGAACTTAGTGACTTGAAAATTATTTTCTTGAATTAATAAATATTGTAAGTCTAATTGCATTTTATAATGGCGCATTAAGTTTTTATACAAAGTAAACATTATATATTGTATATAGCATGCATAATTTTGAGAAGCAAATATTACTCTGGAACCTGCTATATTTTTACCTACTGGGAGGTAGATAATCATAGTGTTTTTGACTGGTTGTATTTTGTATAGAATATGGCATATATAAACATGCTTATTGCAAAGATCAGGACTAAAATATCTAAGTGTGAAACTAAAGAAATGGAACCAAAAATCAAAACTTAGTGACTTGACAGTATTGGTAAATGCTATTAAAATAACAATAACAAAATAAATAGTAACATTTATATAACATTAGCCAAATATCACTTTTTAGTTTCTTATTTCAAGTGCCATTTTAAAGGAAATGTTCAACAAAATTAAAATCCTTAAATTGTAAAGTGTATTGATAAAAGAATTTTTAGGGTTAAAAAACAAGTTACTAAGTTTTGTAACATGATTTAAGATCATGGGTATATTCTTATTTTCTTTTTTGAGTTTTCTGTCTTATTCATATGGAAAATAGACTCATGTGATAAACTAAGAACTAAAAATTTTTTAGAAAATAGTTATTACCATTAACCAGTTCTTTAAACATCAGAGCAGCTCTTTTAATAATAATGAGAGATCAGTTCCATAAGCATAAATGTAAAAAGTATAATGCTAATATATACTGACAGTCCATATAATTCTCCCACCCCCATTTTCCTGACAGTAGTAGGCTCTAAATCCTGATAATTTTTTTAGTTCCCCTGATTCATCCCAAGAGATAAATGTCAGAAAACAATCACCAAATTGAAAGTGTCCCTCAAGATTGGTTATGCCACATTATTTTATCAGGAGAGCTTATTATCATAGCATCCCAGTCAATAGCTTTCCTGGATTAAAAAATTATGCACACACACGTATTCCGGTGATCATCACTGTGATCCCATATGTAAAAATGAAAGTCTTTCAAATATTTCTGAAAATTTGCTGATATAGAGATTGGATAAATAAAGACAGTGGTATGCTAGAATTTTTTTTAAATGGACTTAATTTTTTAGAGCAATTTTAGGTTCATAGCAAAATTGAATGGAAGATATGGAGATCTCCCCTTTACCCCCTGTCCCTACACATGCACAGCCTGCCCCATTATCAACATTCCCCCCAGGGTGGTACATTTGTTACAATTGATGAGTTGACACTGACACGTCATTGTCACCCAAAATCCATTGTTTCCATTAGGGTTCATTCTTGGTGTTGTACATTCTGTGGGTTTGGACAAGTTTATAATGACATGTATCCATCATTATAGTGTATAGAGTAGTTTCACTGATCTAAAACTCTTTTGTGAATTTTTAAATATTTTTTATTATTAAAATTGTATATGTGCCCTGTAGAAAATATAGAAATAGAGACTAGAATGAAAAGGAAAATGAAAAGATGGTCATTACACACAGTTGATCTAAGTTAAACAAAGATATCAAAATGATCTCTGCGAATTTGAGATATTTTATGTTTCATGATATTTAGAGATCTGTTACATATGTGGCTGAAATTTGTGATGGTTTCTAAAAGGTATGTACCGTCCTCTTCCCTGCCCTACTTTTTCTTCCACCACTTTTTCTCAGAAGCTGCTTTACCACATTATCAGGCACTTTTTGTGTCAAACACTGCATACAGAGCAACAGAACGGAGACCCCATCCCGGATAGTGATAGTCTCATAGGGAAGCCGTTGGTTTGAGTACCAAATTCTAGGATCTGGTCATTAGCTTTGCAGGTTCTGAAAGCTGATTCTTCAGTATTTAAAAATTTATTAGTCTTTCCGGGATAGATTTACCAAACAAATTCATAAACATGTTATTATATGGTTATACTGATATATAAATCAGAGTGCTAATTTATTAATTTGCCATTGCGGTTTAGCCCCAAGGAAATGAATTTCTTTTTAAAGCCCTGAAGCCAGCTGATCCCACTGAGCTTCACACTACTGCTGCTCTAGGTTGCTGCCAATCCTTTTCCACTAACTGGCCCTCTCTTCTGCTCAATTCATACTCTTCTCTGATTCTTTTCTTCTACCCAACTTCCTACTCTTGTGAACCCTAGCAACCTTCTAGAGACCCCATATCATAGCAAATCAAAAGAAAACAACCTCCCCTATCAAGTAAAACAAGAAAAACATTGTTTGTGTATTCTTACAGTTGTCAAAGAGTTCCATTATTCTATTTCCAGTCGTCAACTAAAACCTGAAATCTGGATACATTTTCCCCAACAGAGGACCTTCTCTTTTGGATAGTCATACTTTCAAGTTCTTATTTCTGGGGCTTTCCTTTGATAATTGTCAGGTAGGTCATTTTTTGAGTGCATTAGGGTTTTTTTTGTTTATTTGTTTTTTGAGGAAAATAGGAAAGGTCATGTTAAACTTTTTCACATCTCTCTTCTAATTATACTTTTTAAAGCAACGTGTGGGTCATCTTAATTTTGGAAACTGATGTTCAGATGGTTTAATCTTCTCTTTCCAAGCACGCTCTCCCTCCCTCCCCCCCCATATATATATAAATACACACACACACACACACACACACACACTGGCTCACGATATTTCTACAAATGGTTGAACATTACATTTTGACTCTTCTCAATTCATTCTCAGGGTATTAATTTCATTCCCATTTGGGGCACAATATTTACTATTGTTCTCTTTCTCCACCATACCACCATTAGTGTATTTTTGCTTTGGAAAAAGCTATCTCTATAAATGCCGTGGCATTTATTTTCTGTAAAAGCTTCAGCTGCAAATTTTATTTGGACATTGATTTCTCATCATATGATAGAAATGGCAAGGTTAGCATTTCAGGAGAGCTTCTCTCTTCTGTTAACAGTACCTTCATCCTCTCATTAGTTTAATTCATGATAATAATCCAGACAAGCTTTGACCATTAAATCCTTTTAGGCAGCAGTGTTTCCCAAAGGCCATTCTTCGATTTTGAATAATTAGTTTCTTTAATTCATTTTAGTGTATGAAATTAATAGTATATGGGAATTCATTTTCTTTCTGATGCAATAAACTTTCCATTAATGTATGAGATTAACTTTTATGTTTTTTTCCTTTCCTATAGAACTGATGGTAATAGTATTCAATAGGGTATTTCATTCTGTTCAGACTATAGTTCTTTTGGGGGGTTTGTGGTTTTAATAGTTGTTCTCTCAACTCTGTTCCTTCCATCACACATTTTTCTTTTACTGCACAGGAAATGATGAAGTCTCTCCAAAAAGCATTTATGAAATCCCTGAAGAACCCTAGCAAAGGTGCTGAGATTGATTTTTGTGTTTTCTTTTTAAAAAAATGTGCAATGAAATTTGTGAAGCCCGTGTCTTTGGGAAGCTTAATATTCAAAAACTGTCAACTCAGTTTTGAAAAATTGCCTTTTTATTGCCATTATTATTTCTGACAAATGGATCAGTTGTAATATTAAGAAACAAGTGAATCAACCTTATTTCTTCATAAATACGATGGGAGTCTCATAGAATAAAATACAGATGTCCTAATTTTACAGTCATGATCATAGAAATGAAATCCCAAGGTACCTTATATAGATAAGTAAAAGCATTGCAGAAATAAATAATCAAGATTGGTTGCTTCCAAACTGTTAGTGTATGTAAGTAAATTAAAAAAATTTGCATTGTGAGACTGAACTTTTTAATTTATTTAGCCAAAGATTTATTGCTCTGATTTTTATGTGGTTTTCTCCTGAAGGAAGGGCTGAGAACTATTCATGCTTTATGAATTGCTAATATTTACTAGTGGATATAATGATGAGATGATTTGTAAGTAATAAATGCTGTTTTAATGTTTCAGATTTTTATAGTCCCCTTAGAGAAAAAAAAAAAATCAAAGCACTTTGAGGATGCTTAGAGCAGAACAAGCAATCAAAGGGAGAAAATGTATACTTAGAAGTGCATTTGGGTTTTTAAACATTTGTGTCCTGGATATCGATGCAATTTCAGAATTCCAAATGTTATTTGTATAAGGCCATCTTTTGCTTTCTAAAATTTCAAGGATGGGGGCAAAAAAGGCAGTGTAATGAGCTGTCTTGAGGCTAGTAGGATCCAATTATGTTTGAGAAGAAAACTTAGTGAATACTATATTGGGGGCTCAGGTGACTGGAGCCTAGCATAAAGCTAGGGGTGTTGTAATCCCAGTTATTATCTCACAAACGAGTCATATTGAGAAAACTCTCCTTAAAATCTATTCTATGTCATACCCTTTCCTGATATAACAATATTTTTATTTGATACTCAAGCTAGAAGTAATCAAATAAAAGGGTCTAGGTAATGAAGATCTGGGTAATTGACATAATCTCTATTAGAGAAGCCAAAGAGGGGGAAAAACCATTCTTTATTACGCTAATTTTTTAGGGTGATTACAAATACTCTTGCCACTTAGCAGATGTGTGACCTTGGTTTGGTTATCCTCGCTGTGCCTCAGTTTCTTTATATATAAAATAGGAGCAGTAAATAGCACCTCCTAGCATTATTGTGAGGAGGGAATGGGCCTATATATACACCTGCACATGCATAGACATCAAGAGAGATAGAGATTGAGATCTTAGATAAGTGCTATGTATAGGTGTTAGAGGTTATTGCTATTGGCTTTAGTTATTGTTATTCATGCTAGACTTCATAAATAAGGACTTATAATTTATTCAGCAAATAATAATTAAGGCTCCATTTTGTGCCAAACACTATTTTTGAGGTGCTGATCATACAATAACGAACGAGGCAGACAAGGATCCTGTTCATGTGGAACTTATATTTTGGTTTGGGAGGTCAGAGAGATAATTCAACAAGTTATTTAATAACAAGTGATAAAAATATCAGGTAATACTAACTGCTATATAGAGGATTAAAGTAAGGTGGTGGGATAGACTGGGTAGTCAAGGAAGTCTTTTTGAGAAGGTGACATTTGAGTTGAGAGCTGATGACAAAGAACCAATCTTGTGAAGATTTGGGGCAAAAGCATTCTAGTGTATAATTTCTAAGATGTGCTCATAGAGCAAAAAGAATACTAGTGAGGCTAATGGGTAGTAGCCTGGACAGTATGGGGTGTGACGTGAGAGGCTGGTGAGGATCTGGTCTTGTGGGGCTCTGTAAGTCTGGATTAGGAGTTAGGATATCATTCTAATTGTGGCAGGGGGCTTTTGGAGGGTCTTTTAGCATGAGACTGGCATGACCTAATTTACATTTTAAAAATTATTTTGGTTAAGGCCTACTGTATAGCTACTATATAGCTACCTAAAAGACAATATGGTATTAGCGAAGGATGGACACATAGATCAGTGGCATAGAATATGGAACCCAGAAATAGACCTACACAAATATGGCCAATTTAATTTTTGAGGAAAGGTACAAGAGAAGTTCAGTGGAGGAAAGTTAGAGATTTCAACAAATGATGCTGGAGCAATTGGGCATTTAGAGGTAAAATAATGTACCTTGACCTAAATCTCACACTTTCAACAAAAATTAGCTCAAATGCATCATTGACTTAAATGTAAAATATGAAAGTATAAAACTTTGAAGAAAAGAAAATAGAATAAAATCTTTAGACTCTAGGGCTAGGCAAAGAATTCTTAGATTTGATACCAAAAACATGATCCCCAGAAAGAAACTTTGATAAATTTGATTTCATTTGTTCTGTGAAAGACTCTTGTTAAGAGAATGAGAAGATAAGCTGCAGACTGGGAGAAAAACTTGCAAACCACATATCTGACAAAAACTCATGTATCAAGAATATATAAATAACTCTCAAAACTTAACTACAAAAAACCAAAGCAGTCCAACTAGAAAATAGGCAAAAGCTAAGAAGAAAAATTTTACCAGAGTATGGCAAATAAGCATCATTAGCCATTAGAGAGAAATGAAAAAAATAAATTAAAATAACTATAAATTATTATTATATTCCTATCAGTATATCTAAAATAATAAAGTAAAAATCACAGTGCTGGTGAGGATGTAAAGAAATTGGATCACTCATATATTGCTGGTAGGAATGTAAAATGGTACAGCCACTCAGGAAAACAGTGTGGCAATTCTTATACATCTAAACATGCAATTACCATGTGACCTAGAAATTGTACTCTTGGATATTTATCTTAGATGGAAACTTATGTTCAAACAAAAACCTGTACATGAATGTTCATAGCAGCTGTGTTGGTAATCAAACTGGACACATCCCAGATGTTCTTCAACTATGATTGGTTAAATAAATTGTCATACATGTGCCTGGAACCCTACTCAGCAGTTAAAAGGAATGATACATGAAATAGCCTGGCTGAATCTCCAGGGAATTATTCTAAGTCAAAGAAAACCAATCCCCACAAGTCACATACTGGATGTTTAGATTTATATCACATTCTTGAAATGACAAAATTATGAAACTGTCAGGAGTCAGGACTGTGGTTGGTGACGGGGGAGGAAGGGTGTGGTTGTGTCTATGAAAGGACAACAGGAGAGATCCTTGTGGTGATGGAATTGTTTTATAACTTGACTGTGTCAATGTTAACATCCTGCTTGTGATTTCATATTACAGTTTTGCAAGATGTCGCCACTGGGAGAATCTGTGTAGTGGATACGTGGGATTGTGTTATTTCTTACAACAGCATGGGAATCTACAATTATCTCAGAATAAAAAAAGTTCAATTAAAGAAAAAAAACCCCTTTATTTGTTATTTTGGCTGATCAGCAGAGAATATATGGCCTCCACCCTTAGTAATCTTAATTTAACTGGTGGAGTCTGTGTGTTGTATGTTTAGAAAGACCTTCAGGTGATTCTATTGTGCAGACAGGATTGAGGACCTCTGCAAAGCTGCAAACAAATCTGGGCTTTTAAGTTCAGGATGTTATCTGGTTTTTTTTAGGTTGTGTGTGATGCTTGTTACAGGCCTTTGACTCTGCAAGACTGTGACCTGATCCCAGAGGACCATTGTCACTTCCTCAACTGAGAACCAGTCAACTGAGAATATCTGTGGATATTTTAATATTTTCCCTTCATACTTTAATCTTTACTCTAATGTTTCCCTCCCCTGTCCATTCAGCTTTTATTTTAGACAACTGTTGAAATAATTACTCTCCTTGCTTGTAGTTACTGTAATTTTGTCAGCAAGGGTACAGCACTGCTTATTGGTGTTTCCAGATCCCTGTTAGTCCTTTTCTTTTCCTTTCTCTTTAAAATTGGCCCTGGCTGGGCAATAAAAATCCCACATGTAAACAGAACATGTGCAAGTCTTTTTACATGGTAGCTGCAGGATTCTATTTTAAAAGAACCCTAATATTTAATTCACATATGAGATTCCTCTTTTGAGTGCATGTTGCTTCTGATCACAAACCACAGTAGACTGTTACCTCATCAATACATTTAGTACTTTATTTTCTACAAGATCTACTTTGTCTTTTTTAAGTAGAGAAGCACACATTTATTTTTCCTCTGCTTTAGCTATACTTCTACAGAATTATCTGGTAAAACCCCACTAATGATAGTTTTGTATTTGCTCCCGAAACTACCACACTCTTGTTTGGTTTTCTAGTGGCCACTGTGTTACGTATTGCATTTTGAAGATTATTTATTTGATGTAGAGCTCACCAGAACACCTAGTGCATAGTAGGCATTCAGTGATGGTTACTGAATAAAATTAACAGCTATTTAGTGATCTCTGCTATGTACCAGCACTGCTCGGCATTGTGGATAGTCCCATATTCATGTAGCTTTCAATTTTGTGGTGCGATACATAAACAATGACAACTGTCCAAGGCTTGTTACCTTAATATCCCGTTTATGAACATGATGGAAACTTTCTCAAATGTATTTGGTAATCTTGTGTGTGTGTGTGTGTGTGTGTGTGTGTGTATGCTAAATCGTGTACTAGCTTGATGCCTTCTGTCTTTGCCTTTGTCTCTCATCCTTTTTCTTATGTCTCGGGGTCATCATCATACACCTGTTATTTTTGGTTCTGGTAATTCAGGACAAACAGTGAAGAACATAGGTTGTTTCTTAAATATAGAATGATCTAGATAATTTTGCCTCTTGACAATACTTTTTCCCCTTATCTCAAGTGCACAGAATTTGTTTGCTTATGGCAAATACTCATCGTTGATCAGTGTTAGCCCCTTTTATTGTAGTTTGTTACTTTTTTTATCCTGCCTGCATTTTTCTTCCACCCTAAGTATTAAGTATTTATTGCATGTCCTTACAATTTGCTGTTTATCAGCTTATTTAGATATATGTATATTCTTGCAAAAAGATTGTACTGTTTTATTTATTTATTTTTATTTTTTTAACAAATACTTTTTATCATTTTTTACATCCCAGACACTGTTTGAAGCAGGTTTTCTTAACCTTCTTGACACAGAAAGGGTGAATAACTTGCCCAAGGCTATGCAGCTGATAGGTGTGGAGCCAGGATTTCAACTGAGGCTGTCTGGCTCTAGAGTCCACACCTTTAACCTTTATAATAAGCTTCCTCTCCATTAATACCAAGTTATTGTGCTATATGTCCCCCTTGGTTCTTTCCTCCTTTTCCATGTTGCCATGTGTACATCAAATATATGATCTTGAATTGCTACTTAATGTTCTGTTGTGAGCATATAACACATTTTACAAATATCAACTTTATTGAGTTATGATATACGTACAATAAAATAATCTCATTTTAATTATATAATTTACTGAGTTTGGCAAACATCTACATCCTTGTAACCAACATTACAATCAATGTGTGTGTGTGTGTGTGTGTGTGTGTGTATAAATATATATATATATATATAAAAAACATTCTCTTCACCCAAGGTTGTACCCTGGTACCCTTCCCAGTCGGTTTTATCCCAGCTCTTAGAAACCACTGATCTTTCTGTCCCAGTAGATTAGTTTTTCCTAAACTAAATTTTGTATACATGGAATCACACGGTATGTACTTTTTGAGTGTGACTTCTTTTGTTATACTTGTTTTCAAGATTCATTCATGCTGTTGCTTGAATTACTAGTTTATTTCATTTTATTACTGCACAATTTTTCACTGTAGGGATGTACCACAATTTGTTTATTCATTCACCTGTTGGTGGATATTTTGGTTATTTATAAATTTCAGCTAGTATGAATAAAGCTGGTATGAACATTTGTGTATAAGTCATTGTTATGCATTTTAATTTCTCTTGGATAAGTACCTAGGAATGAAATTTCTGGATCTTATGATAAATATGTGTTTATCTTTATAAAAATCTACCAAAATGTTTTACAAAGTGATTGTTTAGTACTGTAACCAGTAATGAATAAGAGTTCCAGTTCCTTCATATTCTTGGTAACTCTTGGTATTGTCAGTCTTTTATTTTTAAGCTTTTTATTTTGAAATAATTAAAGAGTTACAGTTGCAAAAATAATACTGGGAAGTCCTTTGTTCCCTTCACCCTGTTTTCCCCAATGGCAACATCTTTTATAATTTTAGTATAGTATCAAAACTGACATTGTAAACCCACAGACCTTATTCAGATTTCACTAGTTTTACATGTACGCATTTCAATGTACATGTGCATATAGTTCTATGGAATGTGTCTCACCTGTGTAGATTCTTGTAACCATCATTATAGTCAAGATACAGAAGTTTCCCATTGTCACATGCTAGCCCTTTATCATCTTGCCTATCCTTCTTGGCTGCCTTTTCACCATCTCCTCCCCTGTTCTGTTAAGCCTTGGCAACCACTAATCTGTTCTTCATCTCTGTAATTTTGTCATTTTGAGAATGTTATACACATAGAATCACATAGAATATAACCTTTTGAGGTTGGCTTTTTCATTCAGCATAAGTCCTTTTCATATCCATCCAAGGCGTTGTGTTAAATGTATCAATACTTCTAGTTCTTTCCATTTCATTTCTGAGTAGTATGGATATAGCACCATTTGGTTAAACATTCACCCATTGAAAGACGTTTGCATTGTTTCTAATTTTTGGTTATAAAAACTATTATGAACATCTGTATGCATAATTTTGTGTGGACTTAGGTTCTGATTTCTGTGAGCTGAATGTTCAGTAGTGTGAGTGCTGGGTCGTCCATTAAGTGTATGTCATGTTTTGCTTTCAAAATTTTTAAAGAAACTGTCAGACTGTTCTCTGGAGTGGCTATGCCAGTTTATAGTGTTACCATCATATGTATGATTTATCTTATTTCTCCATTTCCTCACCAGCATTTGGTACTGCCATTAGTTTTTATTTTAGCCATTCTAATAGTTGTGTAAAAATACCTCATTTTGGTTTCAATTTACTTTTCCTTAATGAATCATGATGTTGAACATCTTTGCATGTGCTCATTTGCCATCTTTATATCCTCTCTGGTGAAATGTCTCTGTCTAATATTATCCATTTTTAATCTTAGCCATTCTGGTTGTGTGTATTGGTATCTCACTGTAGTTTTCATTTTCATTTTTGTGATGAATTAACATGTTGAGCATCTTTTTAAAATGCTTATTGATCATCTTCTTTTCAGACTATGTTCAGATTTTTTTTGTCCATTTTTAAGTTGGTTTATTTGTCTTATGAAGTTATGAGTTCTTTACTTTTGGATATGTTAGTGCTTTTTTACATCCTTCCTAATAAATCCATGGCAAATTTCTCCTGTTTACTCCTAGAAGTCTTATATTAATAGTTATAGATGTTTCATTGAGTCTAAGATCCATTTAGAGTTAATTTTTGTTCATATGCTACTTTTTTTTTTTTTTTTGAGACAGAGTCTCACTCTGTTGCCCTGGCTAGAATGCAATGACCTGATGATGGCTCACTACAACCTCAACCTCCCGGGCTCAAGCCATCCTCCTGCCTCGGCTGCCCAAAGTGCTGGGATTACAGGCATGAGCCACCACACCTGGCCCCACATTTTTATTATTGAACCCCTGTGATTGGTGCGTAGGTTTACTAGCATGAATAATGCTGATGAAATATCATCATACATAGCTCCATGTGGATCTATGGAAAAGTATCTCTGGGTGGTAAGGTATATATATATTAATTTCACTAAGTATATGCAAATTGCTATCCATAATCATTGTACACATTTATACTCCCACTAGCATGGCAGGAGAATTTCTATTTCTTTTATTTTGACTTCTTATGAATAATTATATAAGATTTTTCCTTCTCTTCACTTGCTTCCAAACTTCTATGTCATGTCTTGTTGTTCTCAGCATTCTTCTCTCTGATGGTCTTGTGACTCGTTTCTAATTTACTTATTCTAATCTTTTGTGGAAGGGGAAACCTGTACCCTTAAGCTGTTCGTATTGTGCCTAGAGTATGAGTACGTAGGCTGAAAGTGAGGGCCTGAGGGCTGCACCACCAGTCCGGTGCTTAGGCTTTCTCATATATGCTTGACCACCCTTTTATCTTCTTTTTGGTTTTCACCTGTGGTCCTTATTTTTTGTGATACTGAATTGGTGACCTCAGGTAAGTGAAATATTAATACATACAATTAAGTGCCAAATTGTATGAAGATAATTTTCTGATATAGTTATGAATGCTATATAATTTTAGGTGAAAATATATATGAGCAGATGGTGAGGTGAGCAGTAACTTCAGTACCTTATTACAGGTTACACCTTGAAAGTTTCCTATCTAGTAAAGGACAAAACCATCATGTTATAAATATGCTGAAAAATGCTGTAATATGCAGTTTAAAACTTCACATTTTATAAGAAAAACTAGAATGAACAGATGTTTCAAGTCATAAGGGCTGCAATACAAACCAGTTAAATTTAGTTAATGATTTCATAGGCTATAATATTAGTTACCTTCTTACTTACTGAAAAGTCCACTTATTGCCACATTACACTTAGCTGGGGTAAGAAATACCTGTGCTAATCTTCACACTGAAATACTGAGAACATTACATATGAAATGAAATATTCCCTTTTTTAGTTTTTGCTAAGTTCTTTGAAAATTAATTGTGGTTTTGAATTATATTTATAGAAACTATCACTTGAATTAAATGTTGCTTGCATCTGGTGAGCATTATGTCACAGTATCAGCAATTTAGTTTGAATCTGTCCTTACCAGTTTTGGTATCAACACTGGAAAATACTGGGACATCATTGTGAACCGTTAACAGGGTCCTGATGGTGTTTTTGCTATGTTTGTTCAAAATACATGATTTTTCTTCCTGTTTCTCTGGTAGCTTGGTGTTTAAATTGTCTAAACATTTTTTTAAAGGATAAAGAATTAGAGCATAAATATAAGGGATAGTACTTATAGTTTTATGTGTAAGTTCAAACTGCTCTACTTTGTTTTTTATAAAAAAAAAAACTTCCATGGAACAAAAATGTTTCTTAGCATGTTTGCTTGATAAACAAGTTTTGGTTTGTTTCTAAAGCCATATGCTGTTCATTCTGGTTTGCCCACGACAAGTCAGGTTTATGCCTATGTTCCTGGTGTAATTATTGATAGCATCCCTTTTCACTCCTAAACTCTAAAATATATCTTATAATACATCTCCCAAATTGATATGGTTTTGATAGCCTTGGGCTCTTTTTCTGACCCTCCTACCAACTAGCCATATGACTATGGGTAAAGAAAATCACCCAGACTTTCGTTGAGTTTCTTCATCCGCAAACTGAAATAGAATAGTAAGGCTAAATGATGTCTGAATATTCTTGAATGCTTTAAAGTTCGATGTTTCTAGGTGTTTAGTTACTTCCAGTATAATAATGGTTAAGAGTAATGGCTTTCAAAAAGTTTATTCTATTTTACTATTTTGGGACTTATTCTGTTCTATCCTATCCTATCATATTAAAAGAAATGCTGGTGATGACCTACTAATTTGATTTCATGACCAGAATTTTGTTGGGTTGAGATCCACGTCTTGATTTAGATATTCTCGAATATCAATCTTAGTTTGTCACCCTGAGCAGTGATTTACTTTCTCTTAAGCTTCGATTTTCCAATTCACCCTAAGGATGTTCTGAGGATTAAATGAAATAAGCTATATAAAGCAGTCAGCATAGTGCCTGGTATATGGAAGAACTCATTGCATGTTAACTATTCTTACTAGTTTTTCATACTATAAACATGATTTCCTTCTGCTAAGATTACATTATGTAGAATATAATAGATTAAAAATTTGTACCACATGGCTGTGAAATCTTTTAAAATCAAGGATAAAATTATGTTCTTGTCAATCAGCAGTTTTGAAGCATATCCATAGGTGCTTTGTCAAATAGTAGTTATGTTTTTACAGGACTCCTGTCAAGGAGGTAACTCTTTGGTTTTCTAGTGAGTCAATTCCCCACGAAGAGGTTGACTATCAGGGAAGTCATGAGAGAAAATACATTATTAATTGTCTGCCCTCTTCTACCCAGGATTCATTTAAATATTTTTAAAAAATAGAAAAATTTTCATCTTGATTTTAACTTAGTATATATCCTCTTTATATTAAAACATATGCCTTTTTGAAATATTAGAATCAAAAATTGTTTTCACAGAAAGTAGAAAGCATTAATATTTTATTATCTTTGAAGCAATAAGATATCTTCTTTTCTAAAATAAAATGATAAATTTATGCTTGAACACAGCCTTTTCATCTAATGTTCAATCAATACACGAGGAACGTGGTCAAATTCGAAGGCTTAGCTTCTGAGTTTATTTTGCCTGTACCAGGTTATACCGTTTGTGAGTTTCCCTGCATTTCTGTTGTGTGCACCATTGCTTGTGTCCCATGTCCTAGATGCTGCTCTTCCTGAGAAACAGGAGGTAATGAGGCATGTGCTAAGAGTTAAGTCTTTTGACTTATTGCTATTATTCTGACCAGCCTTTCATCCTTCATGTTGAGTTTCATTCTGCAGAGGAATGAACTCTCTTGCCCTTCGCTATTGTGCTGTGAAAGTAGTTCACAGTGGCTAGAATGATTGTTGTGAAGAAGATAAAATAATACATGTCAGTATTATGACATAGCACATATCACTCTGCCATATCCTTTCCATTATTTATTCAATTCATTTCTCATGATAACCCTGTGAAGTAGGTATTATTAATATTAATCTCGGAAAAGTTCAATAGTTGCCACAGTCCTGAAACTAGTAAATGGCGGAGTTGAAATTTAAACCCATGAGTGTCTGACTCGTATCATTTTCGGCTCACCTTGGGAAGTTTGCGGAAGTGGATTCTGAATAATGCTCTCCAGATCACAGTCTTTAGCTTGGTGTTGTTCATTTTCACTGGTGACACACAGTATGTCAGTGTCTTCGAACCAGGCTAGGATGCCAGTACTCTGGGAAACAAAAAAGGGATTACAATTCAAAAATAATCATGGCAAGTTGGAGGAACTAGTAAATGTAAACAGACTGTAGCTCAGTAGAGATGTGTGCAGGGTAATTCACATAGGGAGGAAAAACAAACTATACAAATGCAAGAGTATATAACATTAAGTCTGCCAGGCAATTTCCCTTGTCTCCTGAAGCCCTGGTCATGATTTTGTTATGTAGAATTTGGAAAGAATTCAGAGGAATCCGACAGAAATTATTAAAAGGTTTGAGAAATCTCTTTGATGAAAGTCTAAAGGATTGGGTTTATTTAGCTTAGAAAAGTGAAGTCTGAATAGGGACTTAATTATAGTCTTCAAGTTCAGCGAAATCACAGACACAGAGGCCATGAGTGGTTCCCAGGAGAATTGTCTTTTGACAGGCATTCTTGAATATGGTTGTTTTCTTGGTTTTCACTGTGTGTGAAAGGATATTATATGAGTGATGATGAGCAGCTGTTCTCCCTTCACTGCAGGGGATAAGCAAGAAAGAGCTTAAATCACCACAGGAATGATTTTTAAGGAGAACTTTTCAAATATCCTCGGAAGCAGGTGGAGATTCCTTCAGTAAAGCCTTGTTTGTTTGTTTTTAAGTTTGTTTTTAAGTTTTATTTTTAGTTGACAAATAATAATTGTATATATTTATGGGTGCAATGTGGTGTTTGATAATGTTTACAATGTGGAATGATTAAATTGGTTAATTAGCAAATTCATCACCTCACATACTTATCATTTTTTTGCAGTGAAAACATTTGAAATATATATATTTTTAGCAATTTTGAAATATACAAGGCATTGTTATTTATTACAGTCGCCATTCTGTGCAACAGATCACTAAGGCTTATTCCTCCTGTCTAACTGAAACTTTGTGTCCTTTGACCAAAATTTCCCCTTCCCCATCACCAGCCTCTGGTAACCGTCATTCTGTTTTGTGTGTAGACTGCCAGGGTACAGTGGAAGGGATTTTAGGCTGAAAGGAAAAAAAAGTTGCTTTTTTTTTTCATGGTTAAAGGTAAACATTTTTAAAACTCATTCACTCTAAGCTCTGTAAAATTATGAGAGCACCTGTCAAAAGTGAGGCTGGGTGATAGGTATTTTCATGAGTCTCATTCAGTTTGGTAGAACCACTTAGGGGCTCTGAGACATTTGTGGGGTATGTGCTGACCTTTGAGAAAGAGAACACTCAGATAGTATGAGCTGCTGCTACCGCTGGTCTTCTGCAAAGGCTTCCCATTTTTTCCCCCTAACTTTTGTTGTTCTTGTTCCTCAAAAACTCTCTTCCGATTGAATCACCCCAAATTATAAGATATTATCTGTGTCTTTTTATTGTCTCTTTTCATCTAGAGATGACATCATTTCCTTAGTGGCTGGTCTCATTTAGATTTTTTTAAGGGAAGGGATTGTAATTAATGTGTCAGTAAGGTATAAAATGCACATAAAGAGCTCCTATAGGATCTTTATTTGAACAGACTTCCTTCCTTCCTCCTGCAAATATTCACTGAAATCCCACTAGGTGCCAGGCAGTGTTTAGGCATTGGGAATATAAAACAGAAAAAAATCTCTGCCCTCTTGGAGATTGCATTCTAGTTGACAGGTAGAAAAAAATTATAAACATACACACATGTGCACATATATATAAAGAGAGAGAATTAAATACTGATAAGTGCAATTGGAAAACATGAAACATAAAAAGGGGATTATACACGGTCAAAAGTTCAATTTGAAGTAGATTTGTCAGAAAGGCCTCACATGTCTATGCATCACAGATATTTCTGCTTCCTTTCTCCCTTGCTTGTCAGAAACAAGAATTGACAGCTTGGCACACACACTTCTGCAAGTTTGCTGACCTCTGAGATGAGTAGAGCCTATGGGATTTAAATCATTTTTTAAAAAGAAGTCAATCATGCATTAATAAACACTAATTATATTTAAAACTCACCTCAGAAGGCATTTAAAACATCCCAATGACTGTACAAATATGACCAGAGTTTAACAAGTATATAAAGCAGTCTATTTTCCTTCTATATATTTAGAGGAATATTTCTCTGTACTTTTTATTATACCTCATATTGTGTGTTGCATAGTGAGTAATCTTTGCAAAGGGCAATAGGCAATGGAGTGTGAAAGGATTCAACAACTCCACTCCTGGAAAGCCCACTTAATGCACGTGATCCTTGATGGTGGGTCAATAGCGTGACCTTTGTATTTGAAGAAAAACCCTTATAAAAGAAAATTAAGAATGATGTAGAATTATTGCTATGAGCCCGAGAAGCAATTGAACTATGTCCTTCTGTTCTTTGTATAGTGTCATGTTGAGGAGAAGAGAACGTAAGAGACAGGATTAAGGTTAGAGATGTGCAATAAAGGTGTGAGTGGTTCAAACAGGGTAAGACTTAATTCAAGGCTTTGCTTTTGAGGTGAGGGATATTAATAGTTAACTGTGCTAATAGGTAATATATTCATTAACCAAATTCCAATTCACATGGCCTTTACAATTATTAGGTCATTAAATATGAAATGTCCAATTTCAAATCAAACGTTTGGTTTATTATATCTCAAACAAGAAGCAGTACAATTGATCAAAGTA
>RJWJ010019000.1:0-30819 GCA_004363605.1 Indri indri
GACCAGCCTGAGCAAGAGCGAGACCCCGTCTCTACCAAAAATAGAAAGAAATTAATTGGACAGCTAAAAATATATATAGAAAAAAAAAATTAGCCGGGCATGGTGGCACATGCCTGTAGTCCCAGCTACTCGGGAGGCTGAGACAGTAGGATTGCTCGAGCCCAGGAGTTTGAGGTTGCTGTGAGCTAGGCTGATGCCATGGCACTCGCCCCAGGCAAGAGAGTGAGACTCTGTCTCAAAAAAAAAAAAAAAAAGAAAAGGAACAATCAGATGAAACCTGTGTTTTTCCATGTAGTAGCCTATTTCTCAAAGAATTAGTCTTTTTACTGCTAATGTGTGTCAGCTATGGAAATGTCTAAATTCAAGAACTAAGAAATATTAGTTGCTTTGAGAAAAAGACATCTAGTGGAATCTGCATGGCACTCCTTCAACAAAGATATCTATTAGTCAATAGATGTCATCCCCAACACCTGTCCAAAATGACTCATTTCTATTCCTGATTACCACTTATAGATTTTTCCCTTTTTAAGAAAACTTTACACAAAATGTAAACTTCATACATTGGGATTATTCTTTAGTCTGGATCTTTTCTTTGAATGAAATAAGCTTTGGGATGCTTATTTAGATGTTCAATGGAACAGTGCGGAGAACAGTAATTGTGTTTGGGCTAAAGAATTAATCCATTTAGTCATGGGAAGCATTACTTAGCTTTTCCTTAGCAGTTGAATTGTGGCGTAACTTGGGGACTATTTTAGGATTTTAGCCTCAAATAGAAACTTTTAGAAATGAAAGTTTATTTGTATTGAGGAACATACGCTTTTGAATAATGAGCCATCGACTTGATTTCAATGAAAATTAAATTGTTTTTTTAATTCAGAGTTCTTATTTTTTGTTTAAACATTAATTAAAAATTACATCTTTGTATTGACCAAAATCTTAAAAATCAATTATTCTCTAAGTCAGAAAAACACATCCTAACAGAGAAAGTGTTTTAATAAGTAATAATTAGACTGGCTTCAGAAAGGAATTGCAACTTGAAAATTTTCTAGTGGTTATTAGTACACTTTTGTACAATCAGATATTGTAATAAAATTACTTTTGTCAACTATAATTCTTCTAATATAGAAAATTTTACAGCTTTTTGACATTTAGCAGGCCATAAAAAAGGTGGTTAGGGAGTCTTATTTCTGTCTCAGAAAAATAATTTTCCCATATTTTATGTAAAATATTCATTAAAATTATTAGTTTAAATGTTTAGGTAAAAGAGATCTTTCTGAGTGATATAAGCTGCCTATGTATATGTACCTGTACTATAGTCTGCCAAGATCTATAGCCTGAAAAATCTAGTAACCTTTTTAAAAAACTTGTATTTATCATAGCCTATTTATGTTGTTGGGATTTCGGTTGTTTCATATACAATTTTATATGCATTACCAATTAATGAAGTTTGTTTGCACTGCCTATCCTCAGTAAAGAGTGAGGTAGTTATCCTGCCCTTCTCTGACCAGGCATATGTTGGGCATATGCCTACCAAGGGAAAAGTTCTCTGCCTAAAGGAATTTTCTCCCTCCTTCCTGATCGGTCCTAATCTATCAAAGTTTACCTGAAATCTCTTCTCCTCCATGAAGCTTTTCCTATGAGACTCCTGTAAGCTGATTTCCTCATCTTTAAAATGTAAGATTGGAATTGAATACCTAGCCCCTTTCTGATTTTCATTATGACTTTTAGGCTTATAATCAGACTCAGACATTGATATTGTTCTTTGAATTACTCTGGCATTTACTTGCCTATTATACACAGTTAAATACTTTGACCTTGTACTTGGGGCTGAGTTTTCATACAAAAGTGGATATATTGAGGACAGGCTCTAAAAAATTGGATAAGTATTACTCTATCATTTATACAATAGTGGCGTTTGAATATATTGAGGAATGTTACTCTTGTTTTGTTGGGTCAGTATTTGTAACAGTAAATTGGATGATGGTTAGAACCCAGATTGGAAGTACCCGATTCCATGGTGATTTAGGAGATAATACAGAGGTCCCATAAGAGACTTAAGAGCCTATTTAGTAAGTGGGTAGGTCAGTGTAGGGTTACATAGAAAAAGCCTTGCAAGTCAAGAGCAAAAATCTTAGGTCATACAGGTAGAGAACCAAGCAGGATGAAACAGGATTTAATGGAAGGAACTGAATTATTTGGAGTAGTGGTACTAGTAAAACGTACGTGAATGGGTAATAGAGAATGTATGGAGTTAGATTAATATAGACTCTAGAAGCACTTGGAGAACTGAGGTAGAGCCTGGGGTTGCACATGTATCATGCTTTAAATGACGTATTCATTATTTTCATGGAGCATTTCTTTTTAAAGGGAAGGTTTATTTTGGGTGTTGTCCTGGTTAACTTCAGGAAAGCTTCTGTGTGAAATTATGCTGGAATTGGTTTTAAGGATGTAAATCCCATAAATCCACAGCTTAGATAACAAATTGAATCACTAACAAATACAAGGAATTTAAGGGAGAAATCCCATTTATAAAAGAATAGCTAATATTATATTTCAAGCAGTTATTATATATACAAATTCTGTATCCAGAGGATATCTTTGTATTTTGTCGCCTATTCACACTTAGGTGTAGCAGAAGTGGAATTCAGATTTTTTGGATTGTGGTGTCTTTTATAACAGCAAAGCCCTTAGAAGCGCACCCCATTCATTATACACCTAAATGCCTAAATGGTTTTCTTGAAAAATTCAGTCAACAATATCTATTTTATAAGCCACTGTGGGCCTTGCAGGAAAAAATATAAAATACAGTTTTTTTTTAGTTTATTTTCTTACCATCTCCTTGAGATAGACGAAAATACCACCATTAAATAGTATTTGTGATGTGATCATGCAAACCCAAGTGTTTGGGTCTAATGTACATTTTAGCAAGGGGGAGATGACTATTCTGGGGCAAATATGCAGTGTTCCATGGGAAAGGAAACAATTGAGTTTGAGTCTTGGAGGGTCTGGTATAAGGAAAATTTGAATATGTGCAAGAATGGAAATGACATTTTAAACCAGGAGAAGAATACATAGGAAGCATAGTATGTGCAGATTGCTTTCTGGGAAATATTTAGTGTGGGTGGTGACTTAATGTAACTTAATGTGGTGGTTGATGATTTAATGCAGTCAAGTGTGATAGCTAGGGGAGATACTTCTTAAAAAACTGAATTTAGTCCACAGTCTGAGGGTTAAATTATACTATGTTGGTAATGGTAGTATTGAAATTAAATAAAATATTAGCTAAATAATTTTGAAATGAAGAGTGACCAGGACTTGATGACTTGATAAAAACATTGATGGAGATAGGAGTGAAAGAGAGTTCTAAGACCGTAAGTTTGTGTGATTTTAAAATTATTCTACCATGGACAGAAATAAGGAAGCTGAGAGGAAGGGCCCAGTCCAGTTTAGTTTTAGATGTGTTGGATTTGAATTATCTGTATTTGATTTTGGTGAAGGAATTATGAGGGTACTTATAGAAAATATTTTGCTTTAATTTTTCCTATTACATTTTTCTTTAATATGTAGCTCTTTGTTTCATTATGACCATTTTAATTTTAGCAGGTTACTATCTAAAACTAAGGATTTGAAATTTTTCCCTTAGTGTGTTCATTATTGAGCTCTCCATTTTTTATATAAATTTTTGATAAAAAGCTCTCTGTTTAATAAAATTTAGAGTTATGATTCTTTTAATGTCATTTGAGGTATTAATAAAAACCCTCCTGAAATATCTAGGGTATTGTTTTATGATTAAAACAAAATATGTAGCCTTTTCTTTTAAGTAGCAATTTTAGAAGTTGAGATATTCACTTTTTTTTGGAAAGATAAAGCTTTTATTAATGACAATGTTAGGTAGTGCACAATTATTAAAATGATTAATTATTAAAAATTTATATTGTTATATATTGTAATTTGTTTGCATGTTGTTTATTATTTGAATACATACACTGTTTTAAATGGGTTGTGTTTTATGAGGAGAAGGTCACTATGTTGTATTATATTTTTACACAGGGGTGCGGGTGGTGGTCGGGGGAAACAATCCAGAATGATAATCAAAGCCAGGGTAGAGTAACTTGTTAAACACTTCAGAATTAGTCTTTTTTCCCCCCTTGCAGTGTGATACTTTGAAGGCAGCTGCTGCAGATAAACTCTGGAGCCCCAGATGGTGGTTGCCTAATCCTCATGAGAATTCATGTCCTGGAAGCAGCTCTTATCTCTCCAGACCTGACATTGTCTGTGAGCTTTTGCTAAAGAGGGAATAATATAAACATGCTATGCATCAGTTTCACTTCTTGAATATGTCAAAGACACGGGGAGTTATAGCAAAGTATAACAAGAACAGAGTTCACATTATTAAAAATGTTGTTATTTAAAGCACTTGATGCTAGCTTGTGATGAGTGATGGGGTGTAGTCTG
This sequence comes from Indri indri, assembly GCA_004363605.1. NCBI lineage: Eukaryota > Metazoa > Chordata > Mammalia > Primates > Indriidae > Indri > Indri indri. Next base: position 4,456 of record RJWJ010019000.1, read on the forward strand.
AGAGGAAAGGCACAATGAACACGTTTTTTGAAAGAAAAATGCCACTCTTCCCAATATCGTGATTTCAGAGATGGAGATTTATCATTAAGTATGCAATACCCAGAAGAATTCCTTATGCGATTTACTCTAAGAGTTTAAAACAATCTATTCTATAAGAGAACATTCTGGCTTTTTCCCCCCACCCAGCAGTCTTCTCTGTTTGGAAAACCTAACCAACATTTCTGCTATTCTGAATTTAATGCTTTCTTCAAAAAATTTTCAAGGATCTGATCTTTGAGATCTGGGTCAGTGATAACTATAAATGGTTGTCTCTTTAGCACAGCAGCCAAATGTTCTGAAGTGGGCTTGTAGAGAATTTATCAGACAGTGTCTCATTTAATATGTAAGCAGGAATGTTGGCATTGTCATCATGATTAATTGTTGAATCACCCATCACTTGATGGTATGACTGTGTGTAGGTAATAAGGGGATTTTTCTCCCGTAGAAAATTATAAAATTTGTAATGAAATAGGAAACTATCATGCGACTCGTCATAAAACCCAAGTCTGTCTATCAGATCTTTTATCTCTTTCCTTTAAATATTCTGTTCTCCAATAGTCTTAGAATCTGTGGTACCCCTTTATGTTTTCATACCATTTCTTATTTTATTTCATAATCCTGTAGAGCCCTTCCTAAAAAAAGTTTCTAATCATCCTATGAGACCCAGCTCAAATACCACTTATTCTTCGAGGTCTTCCTCAGACTGAATCATTTCATTTTTTTGTCTCCTAGAATGTTATAACCAAAGTAATCTCTCTAGACTATGGATTTGATTGTGCCTCAAAGACTGTTTTAATTGTAATTAGATTTCAAAACTCAATGTTTCAGCCTAGTGGTCTCTCTCTCCCTTTGCTGGTTTACTTTTAGCCAATCTCCTTGGCTACTGCCCTGTCACAGAATGACTTGCCTATTATTCCTTACTCTGAGCCTACTTTATGTTCCCTTTTGGCCCTAGAGTACCCTCCATGTCTGTTCATTTTAATCTTTTTCATTTTTTTAAGATCTTGCTGAATCACATCTTCTCTATGAGCCCTCAACATTCCCAGTTAGTTAGAAATCACAGCACTTTGTTTCCCTCTTACAGTACTATTGAACACATTTTATATTTGAGGCATTTTCCTAGATTCTGTTGAGTATGAAAATTAGTCAGAAAAAATTCTAATCTTTAAAGATTTATAGTCCAGGCCGGGCACGGTGGCTCATGCCAGTAATCCTAGCACTCTGGGAGGCCGAGACAGGTGGATCGTTTGAGCTCAGGAGTTCGAGACCAGCCTGTGCAAGAGCAAGACCCCGTCTCTACTAAAAATAGAAAAAATTAGCCAGGCGTGGTGGCACGGGCCTGTAGTTGCAGCTACTCGGGAGGCTGAGGCAGAAGGATTGCTTGAGCCCCAGGAGTTTCAGGTTGGTGTGAGCTAGGCTGATGTCATGGCGCTCTAGCCCGGGCAACAAAGTGAGACTTGTCTCAAAAAATAAAAAATAAAAAGATTTATAGTCTAGAAGGAATGATGATAATGCAGAGTGGGAAGTGTTAACATGTTATAAGAGAGAATTCAGTTGCAGAGAGATTACTTTTAATTGGCATGCTGATGGAAAGCATATTTTCAACAATTTGTGTTTGCTGCCTGTTCATTTGGGAGCTCCTGATGATAGAGCCTGCTCACTCAAACTTTGTATTCCCTGCAGTTTCTGGCATAATATCTTGAGGAGGAGATAAATTTGAAAGATTAATAATAAAGAACTGAGTAAAGCTTGGGTTTAGGTTAGGTAGTAAAGGCTATAGGGTGAAGGTTGGAGCATCAAAGACTCAGGTTCAATAAAAAGTTTTTTTACATTGAATTAATTGATGATTGAGTCTTGGCATGTTTGTCATATTTTCCTTGCACTATGGAATTGTATTGCCTGCTGTGTGCTAGAGTAGTATGAAACAAAATGCTTAGCACCTATATTTTTAGCCACCTACCCACTAAGTTCATTTTCTGTTGCTTCCTGTTTCTGTCACATTTGCCTCACCCCCTTCCCACCGTATTCTATTTTTGGGGTTCTTTTTCCTACAGTACATTAAAAGGCCAATGAAAACATGCCCCAGATGGTGCTGTTCTTTATCATCATCTCACCACTCTGTGTTCCTATTTAAAAGAACAAACAAAAAGCAAAACAAAAAGACACATGCTGCTGGTTTGTAGCCCAGCTGGCTCTGATTTCCCTTATTTTCGTCTTTGCTGTTCTCTCTCATTCTTGGTTGCTATTTGTTTCTTTTTCTTACCTCACACTGCTTTCATTTGTGCACCACCCTCGTAAAACCCCTTATATTCTCCCTCTTGACTGGATTATACATTTATGCATTCTGTTCTTCCTATTCTTAATCCTGTCGTTTCCCTCATTGTTTTGTTTTTCTTCTCTCCTTTCCTTTTTTCCTGTTGTCTTCTCCCTGTCCACTTCCACCTTTATTATCCTTGAATTCTACTCCTTTTTTCATTCTTCACTATGTATTATTAAAAAATAAAAGCAAACCCAGAAACAAAGCATAAAACTTCCTGACTGTATGTAGGCCTTTTTAGAGCTGACTCCCCTTCATTTATGACTTTTCATTCTGTTTCTCATATTCTTTCCCCGTAATAAATCTTAAGAAAGCAATAATCCCAGCTATTCTTTACGATTTTCGTTTCCACTCTATGTGCTTCCACTTTACATTATTCTTCCCCATGGTTTTAGTGAGACCCTGAGATAAGGAAAGTATGGGTGATGCAGAGCTATGAGTCATGCAGTACTGGCTATTCTACCTGTTAGTAGCCTTAGTATTTAGGGTAGAAACAGGAACGCATTCAAAAAGGAGAACAGAGTCATAAGAAATTGGAACATGTTTATAGCTCTTTGTAAATTATGCTTTCTGGAAAATAGAGTTTGAAGAATAATTGAGGAACAGGAAGGTAGGAGAAATAGACCGGAAGTGTGGACCATCAGGAGGCTCTGTGCTCAAAGATGTGTGTGTCTTTTCTTCACTTCCCCTGTGACTCATACCTACCAACAAGTTCTGTTCATTAAAAATGCATGTGGTTTAACTGGTCCTTTTAAAAATGAAAATGACCTGTGCTATTAAGTCCCATTCAGACCCTATGTGAATTAATCTTAATCAGATTGTGAATAGCAATTTCAATTTTATTTGGTTGTGAGGGAAAAAGGCAGTGGAGGGAGGGCACTAATGGGTAGAAACTCACAGACAGAAGGGCCTATGGGAGACAAGGATCTTGTTGCCTTCTCTCATAATTTTTGTTTTGAATTCATTGAATTTTTTTAATGGAAGGAGGTATTAGTAATGATCTAGCTTAATAACTTCTTTATTTTATGGGTAAAAAGAAAAAAGATCCAGAAAGCTTGACTTGTTCAAGTCTTACAGCTTTTCAGTAATTGAAAAGGGCCAATTCTATCCATTTTCTCTTTATAGTGCCATATTATTTTTGTACTCCAGTGGCTTCCTATCCATTCCTTGACTTGAAGTGGGAAGAACAGTATCAAAGAGAAAAACGGACAAAAAGTAATATGTATATGTGCCTTTCCACCTTCTCATTTCTTTCTCCCTTTATTGTCAGTACATTATAATATTCTGGATGTCCATGTTTGGAGAACAGGTCCTACTTGAGTGGCTAAGGAGCTATTACATAGAAGAAAACAAAAAAATTATGCCTTTATTAAACAGGAAAGGTAATATAAATACATTTTAAAGTATTATTGTGCTGATTTATTTTCGTTTATCAAAAACACAACTTCTCAGATAACAAGGTCAATTTTTGTCTATAAAATCTGGATAGGTGGGATGGTAGCCAAAACCGACTGGAAAATTAAGTAGTCCAGCATTACTTTAAGTGAATATGTTTAAAATCAGCAGGGCCCAATGACATGCATCATAGGGCACTTAGAGATGTCCAGATATCATTGCAGAGGCAGTAGCAAATTACCATGCACAGGATGTGAAAGGGGCAGAGTAATGGTAGTGCTTCTAAGCCACCACATTTGTTACTCTAGCGCTCTTTTCCATCTCCTTCCAAAGCTAGAGAAACAAAGAAGCTATTCAAAACTCACATTATTTGCATTGCACTGGCCCTTGAAAACACCATTTACTGAGCCATATCCCATTTCCCCCCTGTCATTTCTCTAACTTGTATATTATTAATACAAATCCAGTGTAGGTTTTAAGAGCTTGCGTAATGTCTGTGGAAAATAGTAGAAATACGGTTTCTATTCACAAGTGTTTCTGCAATCCCAGTGTTTAGAATACTTTTTTTGTTTGTTTGTTTTTGAGACAGAGTCTCACTCTATTCCCCGGGCTAGAGTGCCGTGGCATCAGCTTAGCTCACAACAACCTCAAACTCCTGGGCTCAAGCAATCCTTCTGCCTCAGCCTCCCGAGTAGCTGGGACTATAGGCATGCGCCAACACGCCCAACTAATTTTTTTCTATATATTTTTAGTTGTCCAGCTAACTTCTTTCTATTTTTTTTAGTAGACACAGGGTCTCACTCTTGCTCAGGCTGGTCTCGAACTCCTGAGCTCAAACGATCTGCCCGCCTCAGCCTCCCAGAGTGCTAGGATTACAGGTGTGAGCCACCATGCCCGGCCTAGAGTACTTTTAACATACTGTTTCATTTGATTCCCCCAACCAACCCAGAATGTCTCTGGTGTAATGTGTAAAGATAAATTTAGCACAATATGCCATAGAAAAGTTTGTCTTGTTTGGATTCAGTTCGTATTATTAATCAAGACATTTTTTACCTATTTGTTAATATTATAAACTCTGCCTGCTTCTACAAAAGGATTTAGGGTAGATTAAAATAAGATGCATCTACAGTAGGACAGCTAAAAATGAAGAGTAAACAATCAGATAAAGTTTCCACTCCTAGGAGCTGGGGTGGAATGATTATTTTGCTTAAATATTAAATTTAGCTCTTAGCTTTGTCAGTTAAAGGGAAATGTAATGAATTGTATGTTTTCATTGCTTATTTGTTTAATTAAAGAGAAGCACATTACTTTTTATGTTATATCATGGTCATTTATATATATGTTGTGTAATGTCTCTAAATTCCTTTAGAGTAGGGACCATATGGATCCATGTTCCTCTCCATCACAGTGTTTAGCACAAGTGAAGAAATGATTCAGTATGATTTCTTTTGAGGAAAGCAACTTGTTTGGGCACTGGAATCTAAGAGAAAATTTGCCATTTGGATTCTTATTAAAGAAACACTGAATAGTTTATTGGTAACTATTTCAGCCAAGGCTTTATAAAGGATACAAAACAGTTCTTTGTATAGTCCTTGCTTTAATTAACCCACAAGAACTATAGGGAATAACTAGGAAGGGCAGGGTGGTATCTTGAACAAATCATGAAATTCTGAGACAGATGGACCCAGGTCTATTCCCATATCTGCTTTGGGCTCTGTGACTTTGGACAAGCTATATAACCTCACTGACTTTTGGTTTCCTCATTTGTAAAATAGGGCTAAAAATACTGTTGTCACAGGGATTTTGGTCTGGAAACAGTCTAGGTACTCAACAGTTTTCTTTTTAGAAAAAATAATATTCTTAACCGAGGATGGGTTTTTCCATTAGGGTAGACCTTGAATTTTCTTGGTGACTGGGGCAAGTTATATAACACATCTGCTGTGGTTCGAATGTATCCCCCATGTGTTCATGTGTTGGAAACTTGATCCCCAATGTGGAGGTGTTGGAAGGTGGCACCTTTAAGAGGTGTTTAGGTATTGAGGGTTCTGCCCTCATGAATCAATTAATGCAACTATTGTGGGAGTGGGTTCATTTTAAAAAGACACATTCAACCCCCTCTTGAGCATGAATGCCCTCTCCTTCTTTCTCCCTCCCTCCCTTTGTCCTTCCCCCATTCACCATAGGATGATGCAGCCAGAAGGCCCTCACAAGATGCCAGCCCCTTGATCTTGGATGTCCCAGTCTCCGGAAGTGTGAGAAATAAATTTCTGTTCTTCATGAATTACCCAGTCTCTGATATTCTGTTACAGTAACACAAAACAGACTAAGACAACATCTAAGTTTTGATTTGCTCATTTATAAAATAATAATAATGATGAGGGAATCACTGTTAATACCTGAAGTAGTAAAGCACTTAGTTACTACTAAGTGCTCAATATAGTCATTATTAATGATATTGTAATAAATAAAATATTTACATTGTAAACTATATTAGGCTGGGTGCAGTAACTCACACTTGTAATCCCAGTGCTTTATGTGGCCAAGGTGAGAGGATTGCTTAAGGCCAGCCTGGGCAACACAGCAAGACCCACTCTCTACAAAAAAAAAAAATAGCTGGCTGTGGTAGCATTCATCTGTAGTCCTAGCTACTCAGGAGGCTGAGGTGAGAGGATCGCTTGAGCCCAGGAGTTTGAGGTTACAGTGAGCTATACTCATGCCACTGCACTCCAGCCTGTGTGACAGAGCGAGACCCTATCTCTTAAAAAAGAAAGAAAGAAAGAAAACCAAATCAGTTTAGCCCAAGTACATTGAATCGAATGTTGAATGTTGGTACATTTGTCAGGAGTGGGTGACAAAACAAGATAGAGCAAGTGCCTAGATTGCTGATATTTTGAATGATAATCCATCCCTTTTAAAATCAGTCATCTGATAACCAGCAAAAGCCCCTCTTAAATTCCCATTAAAGTGATTATTATGTGGATGATTCTAGAAGACCATCCATCATGCATAGTTATCATCATGCAGCATGGTGGAAAAATAACATCTTTTTGTACTTAATGATAGTTAGAATATGCTGGAATTCTACTCTAATTTTTATGCTAATACATATAATTTTACATTCATGAAACTATATCATTTATATTTCTTTTAGTATGATCTTTTTATTTTGCTTTTTTTTCTTTTGCTACCCTCCACTTGCACAATTCTCCTACCCCAGAATAACTTGTGTTAGTACTTTTGTGTGTCCTGTACTTTTCCTAAATTATAAGTCCATACCCAAATATTCATTTACACATACACACACTTGGTTTAGCACACATTTTTTGCTTGAAAAATGCGATCATATTATATACCCTTAACCTCTAACACCACTAGTATACTTTAATACATTTTTAAATGACTGTGTAATATTCCACAGTATACGTGTGTCATTATTTAATCATTTCCTTGTTTATGGATACTATGTAAATAAAACATTCAGAATAATTTTCAGAAAGATCTTTCTAAACTGGGTTATCTATATCTCTTATTTTTCATATCATTATGTACTTCGTTTTTATTAAAATGTACCTTACATAAAATGTTACCATTTGACCATTTTTAAATGTATAGTTTGGTGACATTAAGTACATTCACATTGTTATCCAACCATTACTGCTATCCATCTCCAGAACCTTTTCGTCATCCCATACTGAAACTCTGTACCCATCAAACAGTAACTCGTCAGCATTCCCACCCCTCAGCCCCTCACACCCACTGTTGTACTTTATGTATTTGACTCTTCTAGGCACCTTATGTAAGTGGAAGCATACACTGTTTATCCTTTTATGTCTTTGTTTTTTCACTTAGCCTAATGTCTTTGGGGTTCATTTACAGCATAGCATGTATCAGTATTTCATTTCTTTTTAAGACTTTATTAAAATCCTTTATTAAAAGGATTTGCGCTAAAATTTGGATTCAACCAAAGGAATCCAGAAGCTCACATGTGGCCACAAGGCACAGGTTCCCCAGCCCTGGAACTATTGCAGTAGTGTCCAAGTTTGTTGCTCTGCCTTTCTCCACCCAGCAGCTAGAGAGATTCCTTAAAAACACAAGTCAGATGATGTCATTTCTTTCCACAAAACTCATTCATTTTATGGTGTAAAAGGCTATGGATGATCTGGTTCATTTTCATCATTCTGATCACATAAATGCTATCACCTATCAATAGGTGATATCAATATTCTGCTTTAGCCATATTTACTGCTCTTTTTTTAAAAGTTCCAGATACATTACTGTCTTAGAGCTTTTGTACTTACTGTGCCCTCTGTTGGATATGCTTTTCTCTCAATATTATATGGCTATCTTCCTCACTTCCTTAAGATCTCTGCTCAATTGTCAGACTATCAGAGAATTTCTCTGTTTTGTATGAAATAGCATCTCCACCTAGCCCTAACCCCATCTTTTTCTAACCCCTTTTCCCTATTTTATTTTCCTTCATTACTACACCACCTTATGTATTTTATGTGCATGTATGTATGTATGTATTTAATGGTTTCGCTCTACCCGTTAAAGCAGAAACCTTTTTATTTCATTGCTATATCCCTAGGACCTAGAACGGTACCTGGTTAGACACTCAGTAAGTACTTCTTGATTGCATGATTGAATAAATCAGGTTGGGCAGTACAAGAAATAGTTGTGTTTATGAGGAAAATCAATGGCCTTCTAACAACATTAGGACTCTGAAGAGGGGTGGGAAGTGGTTAGGTAGGAACATCTTCAGGAGAGAAAGTGTTGGAGCGGAAATGCTGGTGCTGAGGATTATTTAGTAGGCTGATGGGGCAGGTAGTTATGCCTGAAGTCAGAAGGCTTTGTAGATTATAAATCTCTTTTTTATCCACCAAGGACAAGTTTTTTCTCTCCATTTGACTCCATGCTATATGATTAGCTGTTTTTTTCTTTTTTTTTTCCTTTTACTTTTTTGCCTTAGAGTGAGCAAGCATCTTTTCCCGTTTCCTGGCTCTCTGGTTTGTTGTCATAGCCAGCTTCCAGTCCTTTCCTGCCAGCTTGATTGTCTTCCCTCTAGTGGCTGGCTCTCATCTCCCTGGCCTCTTTTTTGTCAGGAAGGGCGGTGTATATGTGCACTTTATCCTTGAATGCTAAGAGAGTACTCATCAAACTGACAGTTGGTGTGACTACTGGTTGCCATTTGACATGAAGAACGACACCTAAAAGTCTGCATTTGAAGCTGCGGGCCTTCAAGAGACTCATATAAGAGGCTGTACTTTATCAAGTAGAAAGAACCACATCGATGAACATTTAGTATTTGTGGCATTATATTGTATCCTTTCTCAAACTCTTTCTCCCCCATACTGTCCATCGTAATCTTGTATCATAGATCTTTTTTGTATGGTAAGAAAACAAAAAACCCCCAAGATTTATGAAGGCTATTGTCTAATAATGAACAAGGTGTATCATTTCATTCATTTGTTGCGTGCATCATATCATTGATCTCCCTCCCCTGTTTTGACATGTGCATTGGCTCATGATTTCTTTAAAAAATGCTCTTGGGAAAAAAATAAAAACTTATTTTAGAAAAGAGCAGATATTTTAAAAATTTAGTTTTTCTTAAAAGAAAACTATAAATGTAAAACAACTGTCTTGTCTTTTCTTTCTTTTTTTTTTTTTTTTTTTTTTGAGTTGGCTATCTGTATCATTTGGACTAAATGGAAATTAGAAGATCTTAGTAAATGTTCCTACCAACAGTGAAACTCTAAAGCTCTTGTATCAGCTTAAGGTAGCTTAGTCTTATGTTAGGGTCCCTAATAGAATACATAAATCACCTTATTGGAAGAATTGCTCAGGATTTATAAAGAAAATGTTAGTGCTTTCCTGCCCCTCTTTTCTTCCTTGACCCTTAAACACACAGTGTTAACAGCCTTTATATGTTTACAGGAACAGTAGTCCAGTGTTTACACCTTGTATATCCTTCCTTCTATAGCTTTCTCCATGGTTATATAAAGAACATTGAAACACCCCACCCCCAGCAGTTTTGCAGTCATTGTTCATACATCTCTGAGACGTACTTTTTTCACTTTTACTAGATCACATTCCTTGGTTAATTGATATAGAGCTTGACTTTCTAATAGCTGTATGATATTCTATATACATATAGAGTGGAATATACAGAGTGGGTGTTTCAGATGTTATTGAACTATTCCCTTAGATTTTCAATTGTTTTTAGTTCTATAGACATTATTACAAGTACATGTATACTTTTGTGCTGAATTTTTTTCTAAAAAAATTGGTTTAGTGATGTTTAGTCTGCAGAAGGAATAATGAGAATAATCCCATTGTTTATTAGAACTTGAATTTTTTCTGGAATTTATATGTGACCAGTATTTAATTTCAAACTGTATGGTGAATTTAATTACACCAAAAGAGATCCAGCTGCCATGCAGTTTTGAAGATAAATGTCATTAGTGCCTCAGCCTGGTCTGACCAGTCTCTTCCTTGTTTAAAGGAGGTAAGCAACTATTTTAGCTAAAACGACAAGCTATAACAAAACACCTGTAGGTCCAGGGGATATAGAAGGAAATGCTTAGAAATTATCATGGTAATTATGCTATTGTAGGAAATACTAGTTAAAATTTTAAAAGCAGATCATTTAAGGCCAAGAAAAGAAAAACACCCTTCTTGTTAAAAGGATCCTAATACTGCCTGAAAACTTTTAACACACTGTCAAATTCAGAATGTGCTTGTTGTTGGTAATCTGTTTGTTTATGTATCTGGTGACTGTACACTTCTAGTTATTGAATAAATGTTTTAGATTCATTGATCTGTAAGGCAGATGGCTTAAGAATAGGCTGGATGCATGGATTCTAGTCCTAGCTGTGATGCTTTTGACCCGTTGTGGAAATATTCCAAGTTTTCACTTCTTGGGATTGCCTTTCCTTTCCTTATTATAAACTTGATTGTTTCTGAAGTTTTTCAGTTCTCATAGTTAGCAGTGCTACATTAAATTAATCTTTATGTTGTTGAAATGTTCTTATGTTAAGCAACCATTTACAAAGATGATATTTGGTATACAGAAAGGGAAGTAGTGAATGTTTTTATTATGTGGAATGAGCTTTGCATTTCGGACCTGTTATACTTATGAAGCATTTTTGTGACAGTTTTAGCTTTTTCAGCTGATCTCATTGTGTTGTACCTTTTAGAAGTCTACTCAGTGTATTTTTAATATGTTAAATAAGAATATAATTTTTGAGCTACGTTTCTAAGTCATGTGTTGTTTCCCTGGTCAACATATGAGTAGAATTAATCTGGTAACAGAATGCCTTTGTGCTCTCCTACCATACCACAAGATTCTTGTTTTTTTAATTCTTATTTATCAGTTTAATCCTTTATTAATTAAATTAATTAAACCAATTGCTTATTTTATTCTTATTTTCTCTGGTGTTAGTTTGTCAAGCCAGAGTTTATTTTCATAATTATGTCTGATAATTCTGCACAGTAATTGTTGGAGGGAAGTCGTTAGTGAAAACAAATTTAAGGTGAAGAAGATATTATTGTTCCCCAACATTAGCAATAATGAAGTTGAATTTCTAGTCATACACCTTTTTGTGGTTATTTGGGTGTTGAATTACCAGTCTTTATGAAGCCAGTATTGCAGCTTAAATAGTTGAAGAAAGAGGCATTTCTGAAGTAATCTTAGAAATTAGGATGCAGGAAAATAAAAACTTTATTTTGTAAATTAAAGCTCTCCCTGTGTTATATTAAATTTTAATAACATCGATATTCTGTTTGCTTTATGAAACCTTTTATTACAAACAGTTATGAATATGAACGTCTCATTTGACTACTGATGAACAGAGGGAAAAATCTAAATTAAAACTTTAAATACCACTATTTAATTACCCAAATGGCTTTGACTGTGTTAAAGAGTGCCTGGGATTATTCTGTTTTTCAATTTGTTTTAATGCTTCCTTGGTAAAAGCTGATGGATTCCCAGGCCCATTGCTGTCACTGATGAACTATATAAAGATAAATGACATTATGGTAAATTCCACTTAATGACACATTTTTAATTTTCAGAACACAGACATTTTCGGGCTAGTGAATGAAGGCTAATTACCTCAAGATCAGAACAAAATAACTCCTCATTTCGAAAGATAATAGAAAAGAAATGTTGCAGATTAATGATGCTATTTATCTTTAAAGGAAAAAAATTTTATCTTTATCCAGATAGCATAGCTCCCTGAGGAGCATGGTTATAAAATGAATCTGAAGTCGCAACTTAATAGGTTATTAAAATCGTGAGTGCAGGCTCTCCTGCTTTAGTCTTTCCATAAATTTAAATTGAAGGTCTGCTTTATTCAAAAAGGAGCAGCTTGTTTATGAGGCCAAAGGGAGCAACATACGGTACTGACAAAAGATGCACTTAACCCCATTCTAATATCTTCTCTATTTCTCTGAATGAAGCTCAACTATTTGAAAAAGTATTTTAAAATTTTGTCACTGCTCTTGATTGATACCTACATGCAAGGGCCACACTTTAAACTTACCTAATATTAAAATTTAAAAAAGCTGTAAATACTTCAAGTTTTTACTGAATACATACAAATCAATTTCTAATCTGATTTAATTGTGTGAATGTATGTGTAGTTTTAAACATTTGAATTTTGTTTTCTAGTAGGGAAATATCTTGGTCTGTGAAGATGTGATTTTGTGGTCACAGTAGGAATTTATAGGAATTGTTCAATAAATCATTATCCACAGTTAAAGGATTAGCAATAATCCTTTTGCTGCACTCCCACACAAGTAACAAAGTAGTGAGTCAGAGAATGTTACTTGATCATAGAGGCTTTAACCTGTTCGTGACATCTTAAACTCCTGTCTTTTACCCTAGGTAACAGAACTGTTATTTCTTTACTAATTAAGGTCACATAGCATTTTCTGTAATTTTCATTTTTATTTCTTAGTGCATGATTTGCCTGTATATTGATCGGGGGCACAGAAAAATGTTTGTTACCATAAAAGGACATAATGTTTCTCATGTGATAGAAATTTCATTATATTATTGAGATATTATTTTGTACCTTTCCAATTTTATTGCTCTAAATAGTCACAAAAACACATTTCATCTTGCAAGAACAGCAGTACACTGATTGCCCATAGCATTATTTTGACATGAAATTTTCTGTTGACATTTCTTAGAACAGTTAAGAACAGTATTCTTTGTAATTTTAATTGCTGTATGCATTTGATTTTATGTTACATGTTATGAAAGCCTCTTTATTTTTAAAATGTTCTGGTTTAAGCTGTTTGACCCTATAGGTTATGTGTAATTTCTAATAAAATAATTTTAAATTATTGAATCTAAAATCAGACACTCATATTTACTAACAACTGTGGGAAAGTACTATAAAATGCAACTTGTTTCAAATTGTCTATCTCACTGTTCTTCATTTTAGTACTTTAATTATTACTATTTAATTTAAATTTTCAACATTATCCCCTACAAGACTTTCCTTATTCTTTATTTGGTACAGGTGTTTCTATCTTATAGTGACTTAAGGAGCTGATAAGAACTCTGAACATTATGTTTTATAGTCAGAAAATCCTACTGTTGAGATAAAAATGAATATTATTTTTTAAATATTAAAATAATTAGCTTATATAATGACCTTATTTCTGATTCCTAATAACAATACCTGCAAAAGTGAAAAGAAATAAGTATGTTTTATGCATATGAGAGAAACTTAAGTAATTCATTATTCATATTCTCTAATCCATTTTTAATTGTGGATAGCAATGTATACTGTAAGCTTGTGTGTTATTTAACTATGATTTGGTGAACTTTCTGATTCACTCTCTCATTCATTTAAGAAAATTACCAAAATTTTTAGGAATTCTAGAGACCTTTAATCAGCCATAGAACTATATACTGCTATAATATAAAGATAAGGCAACAGCATTTTGGCACATTAGGAAACATTTTTTCCCCCAAATTTAATTGATTAAAATGGATCTGCTTAGAGTGTATGTAGCACATGTTTTCTACATGGTTCTTATCCTTCAGCTCAAAAAATTACCTCGTATTTACCATTAGTTAGGATAATACACACTGAAATGTTCTAGAGCTTTAATGATATTGTGTCCATGCTCCTATCTCATTCCCAGTTATTACTATTTATTTATTTATTTATTTTATTTAATTATTTTATTTATTTATTTTTTTTGAGACAGAGTCTCACTCTCTGGCCTGGGGCGAGTACCGTGGCGTCAGCCTAGCTCACAGCAACCTCAAACTCCTGGGCTCGAGCAATCCTACTGCCTCAGCCTCCCGAGTAGCTGGGACTACAGGCATGAGCCACCATGCCCGGCTAATTTTTTTTTTTTTCTATATATATTTTCAGCTGTCCAATTAATTTCTTTCTATTTTTGGTAGAGACGGGGTCTCGCTCTTGCTCAGGCTGGTCTTGAACTCCTGAGCTCAGGACGATCCACCCGCCTCGGCCTCCCAGAGTGCTAGGATTACAGGCGTGAGCCACCGCGCCCGGCCTATTACTATTTATTTTAAAATTTTCATAGTTTGTCCTATCTACCCTTCATCACTGCAGGTTTATTTTAAAGACATTTACATGCAACTTAGGCAGCAAAAATGTCAGAAATTGTCAGGATTATATTTTGGAGTCAGATGTATTCTACTCTGGATATGAAAATCAGTTACTTTTTAAATGTGCAAGTTTTCTCTTTCATTGATGATCCTGAATGAATATTCTGTTTGAAAATTCTCTGTTATGGCCTATAAGTAGTTATTCCTTTCATATGTGTTTTGAAAATTCTGTTTTAAAGCAAGTCATTGATCCTTTCTAGTTAATTGTCTTTTAGTTTGGCAGTTTCTGATATTGCAGTTTAGCAGTAACCTGTAAAAATAATATGGAAAATAGACAAATTTAGGGCTATAAAATTGCTAATAATGGTTTTATAGCAAGGGTCACAAGCTTGTTACTGTTATACCTCCTTCACAATTGTGGAATTTTGCTTGGACATGTTTGACAGGTAACAGATGGATTTAAGTACAAAGATTCTTGACAGGACCAAAAAGATATCTTTGTGGTTTAAATCTTCAGATCCAACCACAGTTAAATACTAAGGCTTTATCAGAAGTTACAAATCATAATAAAGTGCTTTACCTTTCCAATTTATTCATGACTAACTCCTTAAGCTAACTATTGTCATTTTATGGTTAGAGAATGCAATCAGAGATGAAAACCTAAATTTCAATTTTAATACTGGTTCTAGTTTTTGTTGATATGTAAATTCTTGTCCCTCTATGTAATATATAAATTCTTGTCCCCTCTGTCACCTCTGTGTGTGTTTTCTTACCCGTGAAAATTATGGGTGTAGACACATTCCAATTGTAATCTACAGAGCTTTGGGGAAGGACAAGTGGGTGTCAGGAGAAGGTCTGGTGGACCATTCTATACAATCATTTTTCCCCTTTTCTGCTTAACCAGAACAACTGTGTTTTTTCAGATTGGAACTCTGCTTAAGATTTGATTGCAAAAAATGTACTTCTTTTAAAACAGAAAAAAAGTTTTAAAACCACTTCTAGACTGGTTCAGGAATTGGCAAACTGTAGCCCACAGGCCGAATGTGGCCCGACACTGTTTTTGGAAAGAATGTTTAATTGGAGCAAAGCCATGCTGATTTGTTTACATATCGTCCATGGCTGCTTATGTGGCATAGTTAGATTTTGTGACAGAGACTGTGTGGCAAGCAAAGCTCAAAATATTTATCTTGCATGTTACAAAAAAAGTTTGCCAATGCCTGCACTAGGTGCTCACTAATCTTATACCTGAAAATTAGTTCCTTAGGATAGCTCAACTTCTGCTTGCAGTTCTTCTTAGACTGCATACTAATTCTTGGCTAATTCTTTTTGTTTTAAAACATTATTTAGATCTAATCTTCATGAAACTATGTTGAACCATTCAGCCTTTGTAATCCCTAGCATTCTTTTAAGAGTAGTTATTTTGGCCTGGCATGGTGGGTCACGCCTATAATCCTAGCACTTTGGGAGGCCAAGGCAGGAGGGTTACTTGAGCCCAGGAGTTTGAGACCAGCCTGAGCAACACAGGGAGACCTCATCTCTACAGAAAATTGTCATATTAGCCAGCATGGTGGTGTGAACCTATAGTCCCAGCTCTTGGGAGGCTGAGTCAGGAGGATCACTTGAGCCTAGGAGTTTGAGGTTGTAGTGAGCTATGACGATGACGCTACTGCACTCTAGCCTGGGCAACAGAGTGAAACCATGTCTCAAAAACAAAGAAACAACAAAAAAGAATAGCTATTTTGTGCTTATTATTTATCCTAAAGTATACAAAAAGAAATATCGTTATAGGAAATGCTTCATAGCCCCTAATTGGTTAGGCAAGATCAACGTATATGCAATGATTATGGGATAATTTAAGACATAGTGTGGTAGATTTTCAAAATATGAATCTAAAAGTAAGGTTAGTAGAACAGAGAAATTCAGTGCGGTTAGAGGAGTGTGCTTTGGTTTTCTTGTTTTGTTTTTTGAAGAAATGTGACTTGACCTGGTCTCTGAAGGGTAGGCAGAATTTGAATAGCTATCAAGGATGTCAGAAGGAAATCCCTTGGGTAAGGAAAGTATAGAGAAGGGAATGAACTTATGGGTAGTGAACCTTATTGGGCTCATTGGAACAATGAAAATGAAGTGGTGTTAATAAGGAAGGAAAGGGCAGATTGCTATATGACAAGAGTTTTATGTGGAAGATACTTATAAATTATGTTATGTTCCTGAGTTAGGAAATGATGGAATAATTATGTGTACAAGTAATCAGTAAGACCTGATCATTGTACTGTTGATCAGTACTATGCTAAGTGCTTCAGAAACTCCACAGGATTTGCTGTATGACCATTTGTTTTCAGGAAGCTTATATTCTGATTAGACTTAATAAGGCAGGTGACCAATCATAAAATTGAAGGGTATCGCATGGTATTGTCAAATGTGAGTGATTGATAGTGCTATGGAAGTTTCAAAAAGGAAGAAATTAACGAGAGCTTTGAAGTCATGAAGCATTTCACGTAGGGCTAGCGTTTATGCTGTGCCCTGAGGCATGAAGAGGACTTGGATAGGTAGAATTCATATAGGTAGTGGGAAGGGTATTGTTGGCAGGGAAAACAAAGTGAACACAAAGTGACTTGCACATAAATGTTCCAACTAGCCGTATTTATAATAGATGAAAACTAGAAATAACATCAATGTCCATTACCCAGTAGATTGGTAAGCAAACTGTGATGTATCTATTCAAAGGAACAAATTACTGATAAATTCTGCAACAAGGAGGAGTCTCTATATCTTTCTACTAAGTATTGAAGTCAGACACAGCAGACTATATACTGCATGAATCTATTCCAGTAACATTCTGTGAAAGGCAAAACTAATGACAGAAATCAGATCAGAAGTCATCATTAAATGGAAGAGATTTATTGTGAAAAAATCATGAAGGAACCTTTTGAAGGCATGAAAATGTTCTATATCTTAGTTGTGGTGAATGTCACAGAACTTTATACATTTGCATTTTCAAAGCTTATTGAATTGTAAATAAATTATGAATTTTATTTTGTATAAATTATGAAGTTGATAAAACTAGATAAGGAAATGTATTCATAACAGGAAATTTCTACATACATAAATCCACTTTAATGATAGTTCACTTATAAGTGAAAAATGGGAAATTATAATTTAATATTACATTGATAATTTAATATTGCATTGATGGCCCACAGCTCCTTTATGTAAATGGCCTAAATAGCCAACAATAGGGCAATAGTTAATTAAGGAACAGTCAAACAATAAAAAATATTATATAACAATTAAAAATCAATGTCTAGCAGAATACTCAGTACAATGGGAAACTGTTTGCAATACAGTCATGCATCGCTTAATAGCAGGGGTATATTGTGAGAAATGTGTAGTTAGGCAATTTTGTCATTATGTAAATGTAACAATGAACTTAATACAAAACTAAATTGTATAGCCTAGTACACACTTAGGCTATATATGGTATAGCCTGTTGCTTCTAGGCTACAAACCTGTACAACATGTTACTATTCTGAGTACTGTAGGCAGTTGGAACACAATGGTAAGTATTTGTGTATCTAAACATGTCTAAACATAGAAAAGGTACAATTAAAATATAGTATAAAAGATAAAAATTGGTTTACCCGTGTAGGGTACTTACCACAAATGTAGCTTGTAGGACTGGAAATTGCTCTGGGCTAGTCAGGGAGTGAATGGTGAATAAATGTGAAGGCCCACTATATACTACTGTAGACTTTAAAAAACCCTGTATCTTGTAATAACACTCAACTTAAATCATACATTGTACAGCTGTACAAAAAAACAGTTTCTTTCTATAAGGTATTTTTAAATTTTATTTTTTTTTTACTTTTTAAACTTTTTTGTTTAAAACTAAGATGCAAACACACACATTAGTCTAGGCTTACACAGGGTCAGGATTATCAGTATCACTGTCTTTCAGCTCTACTTCTTGTCCCACTGGAAGTTTCAGGGGTAGTAACACGCATGGAACTGTCATCTCCTATGATTACAGTGACTTCTTCTAGAATACCTCATGAGAGACCTGCCTATTTTATAGTTAACTTATTTTTTTTAAAAAATAAGTGAAAGGAGGCCGGGCATGGTGGCTCATGCCCTTAATCCTACCACTGTGGGAGGTGGAGGAGGGAGGATCCCTTGAGATCAGGAGTTCCAGACAAGCCTGAGCAATAGTGGGACCTCATCTCTACTCAAAATAAAAAAAATTAGTTGGGCATGGTGGCACATGCCAGCTGCTGGGCAGGCTGAGGCAGAAGGATCGCATGAGCCCGGGAGTTTGAGGTTGCAGTGAGCTAGGCTGACGCCACTGCACTTTAGCCTGAGCAACAGAGCGAGACCCTGTCTCAAAAAAGAAAAAGTAGAAGGAGTACACTCTAAAATCATGACAAAAAATATAGTATAATAAATAAACCAATATAATCGTTTATTAGTGTCAAATAGTATGCACTGTACACCATTGTGTGTGCTAGATTTTTATTTGATTGGCAGTTCAGTAGGTTTCTTATACCAGCAACATGACATGCACATGAGTAATGCATCATTAAGACATTACAATGGCTAAAACATCTCTAGGTGATAGGAATTTTTCAGCTCAATAATAATTTTATAGGACCATCCATTGTCTGTTTGTTTTCTGTACATAATGACCTAAACGTCAATATGTGGTGCACTACTGTTTATTCAATGGGGAAGAAAGGAAATATAGTAGGATCTCGCTTTTGTTGGGGCAAAAATGTGGGGTAGGCCACTGTTTTGTGAATGTATGTATAGAAAGAAAACATATATCAAGAGTGGTTATTTCTGAGTGTTAGGTTGGTAGCAGCTTTTCTTCCTTGTAAAAAAATAATTAAAACATATTCAGTATTTCTACTCAATTTTCTTTTCTTTTCTTTTTTTTTTTTTTTTTTGAGACGGAGTCTCACTCTTTTTGCCCGGGCTAGAGTGAGTGCCGTGGCATCAGCCTAGCTCACAGCAACCTCAAACTCCTGGGGGCTCAAGTGATCCTTCTGCCTCAGCCTCCCAAGTAGCTGGGACTACAGGCATGTGCCACCATGCCCGGCTAATTTTTTTTTATATATATTTTTAGTTGGCCGATTAATTTCTTTCTACTTTTAGTAGAGGCGGGGTCTCGCTCTTGCTCAGGCTGGTTTCGAACTCCTGAGCTCAAACAATCCGCCCGCCTCGGCCTCCCAAAGTGCTGGGATTACAGGCGTGAGCCACCGCGCCCAGCCCTCTACTCAATTTTCTTTCTTTCCTTTAGAACATAAGCACCATGAGAACAAGAATTTTTGTCTCCTCTCTCCCTCCCATTGCTGTATATACTGATTCTAGAACAGTATTGCATAAATATTTGTTGAATGAATGCACTGAAGTTTTATAGCTAGTTGGGCCTGAGACTAGATTGGTTTTTTCCCATCGATTTGTATGCTTGTTTTTGTATTAATTACATAGTTGTGATTGCTGGAACTTTACGGCGTGTTTTTCTATCTGGTGAGACAAGTTCTTTGATATTCATAATTATTATAGACTTTTCTTATGTTACACTACTTACAAATATCCTGTTGGAGTTTTAATTGGAATTGCACTAGTTATATAGATTAATTTGGCATCTTTTGATGAGGGGTTTAGGACATTAGGATGACAGAATGAATTATTTAGGTACTCCTCCATACCCAATGTAAACTTTATGGCTATCTTATTATTAGTTGCCCTATTAATTTCTTGGTTTTCTTGAGACAGAATTTCGCTCTGTCACCCTGGCTATAGAGTGCAGTGGAGTTGTCATAGCTCGCAGCAACCTCAAACTACTGGGATCAAGCAAACCTCCTACCTCAGCCTGCTGTGTAGCCGGGATTACAAGCACATGTGCCACCAAACCTGGCTAATTTTTTCTATTTTTCGTAGAGACGGTGTCTCGCTGTTGCTTAGACCAGTCTCAAACCCCTGACCTCAACCCATCCTCCCACCTTAGCCTCCCAGAGTGCTAAGATTATAGGCGTGAGCCACCTACCTGGCCCATGTTACTTATCAAGTATATTTCCCATGCTTGGCTCATATTACTTACTAAATATATTTATAGGTTTGTTTTAATTTTGTTGGCATTGCTACTGAGATCTAGTTTTCTTTATGTTTTTTCTGACATACAGGTTTGCTGTCGAGTTTTGTATATTTATCCTTTATTAAGCCACCTTATTGAAAATTATACATAGTATTTCTAAAATTTATAACTCAACATTAAGTTGATTTCTGAAGATCAAAACTTCTTTATGGCCTAAAAAATACATAATTTTAGTGGTTGAGAAGTTAGATTTCTTTCTCCACTTTGTCACGGAATTGTTTAGAGCTTCCTATCACAACGATCAAGTATTCGTTATTTAAAACAGAACAGTCTCCACGTTTAAAAAGCTGTGCAGTGATACTTTTGGGGGGCATTTCACCTACCCAAAGGCATTAGGGAGAATTCCCAGAGAAGCTTGAAGGATCAGTACTGTGGTCTTTGATCAGCAAGTGATTGCTGGCCATAATTAATAAATGAGCAAGATAGGGGTCTCATTGTTTGCTTCCTTGTAGATAAATTTTTTGTAGCATTTTTTCACTGTTACTCTCTTTCTGCTATCCTAGAATATAATTCAGAAGTCTTTTTCATTCTGGTAGTTACATTCCCAAAAACAACAGTGTATAGTGTTAATAGTTATTTTGTTATACACATTTCTGTTCAGTTTACATGTGTTCTTGCTTGTGTTCACGCCTTACCTTTCTTAAATTATTAAGCTCTTTAAAGGAAAGGAATATGTTTTGTGTAAAGTTCTCTTAATCAGATTTGTACTAAGCAATTAGTGTGTACAGTATAGCATCTGAAGGAAGCAAGAACACTGAGCACTTGATGTGCCAGTTCTAAGCAATGTATAGGTATGGAAAGCAAGAATCTGAAAGAATAGGTGTCTTGCCAAAATTTAAGAAACTGTGGAATGTCTGTATGATTCTAAGTTCTGTACTCTTCATCTCTGGCTACACATTAGAATCATCTGAAAATTTAACAAATCCTACATTTTTATCATATTCACCCCTACCTCCTATCTGGCCAGAAAATTAATTTGTGGAGATAGGGCCCACAGATCTAGGTGTGTGGCAGAGACACAGTATTTTTTCTGAGCTGACAGGTGATTCTAATATGCTGCTTTGGTGAAGAATAGGAGTCAGCAAAGTATGGCCCACAGCCAAATCTAACCAACTTCCGGTTTTAGTATAGCCTGGGAGCCAAGAATGGTTTTAACATTTTTAAGTGGCTGAAAATCATGTCTTCTTTGTAGATATATATAAAATACTGATTTGAACTGCATTTTCTACACGTAAAGAGATAAAAATCTCTGGGCTCAAGTCACTTCCAATTTCAGATAATTTCTTCCCATTCCATCTGTTCTTTTTATGAAAGTATAAATACATCGTTTTTTTATTTCTTTAACTGTTAAGATTGGAGAGGAGAAATTGCTAGGTCAAATTCACTAATCTGAGAGTGTCTCGAGGTACTGTTGTTTTGTACCTTCATACTTTATACAGACCGATATTAATTCACATAAGACAACATTCCCAGTTTAGTAGTATTGATTTAGGAGATTAAGGTAACACCTCCATTCCTATTCCATTTCCAGATTAAACATACATGGGTTGCTATAGATAAGGCAAGGAAAAAACCTGCCTTCAAAGTACAGATGTTCCTTGACTTACGATGGGGTTGCACCCTTATAAACCCATCATAACTTGAAAATATTTTAAGTTGAAAATGCATTTGATACAACCAACTACCAAACATCATAGCTTAGCCTAATCTACCTTAAATGTGCAGAGAACACTTTAATTAGCTTACAGTTGAGCAAAATCATCAAATAGAAATCCTATTTTATAATAGTGTTGAGTATCTCATGCCTGTTTACCCTGTGATCATGTGGCTAACTGGGAACTCTCTGGCCAGCATGGCAAGAGAGTATTTAATGAATACTGCTGGCCCAGGCAAAGATCAAAATTCAAAATTTGAAGTATGGTTTCTACTGAATGTGTATCTCTTTCGCAACATAGTAAAGTCAAAATTACAAGTCAAACCAACTTAAGTTGGGAACTCTCTGTAATATCATCTCAAATGTTAAAGTATATTTGTATCCAAATACTGTTTTAAATTGAAGACTATTTTTATGTTTGTTATTTCAGGAAGCATTATTCAGGGAAGAAGAGTTTGACTTCTGTTGCCATGCCCACTGTTAGTAAGTTAGGCAGTGAAGTTCTCAGTGTGTGCACAGGATTTCTCCAGATGTGGTCAGCAATATAAAACCAGCCCAAGAAGACTGCCTCTTTTTGATAGCTTAACAATTTACTTACAATGCCATGTTGGCCATCCTGCATGGTTACCTTGACTCTATTTTATTTCAGTGTTCTTGCTTATGAGATCTGGCCAGGCTTGGACTGACCAAGAAGCATAATCCGATCCCATCCACCTGATCTTCAGAGACCAGTTTGCCCTTATGGTCCTTGAGAAGGAATTGATTTAGATATATAGGAACTATATTATCCGAAGTTTTGTAATATTTTGTGGAAATGATAAATCATACTTACTAGTGATCCAACATTTTTAACACAGAAATGATGACTGACCAGTCAGGTTTTCTTCATTATTTGAATGAAATCCATCTATGAAAATATTTTGCTAAATCTGTAAAATCATATCCTTTTATTATTGCATCCTAATGTTTAGAACATATATGTAGGTCTTTCAGACATGGTTTTTATCTAATTTGTACATATTTTTAGATTATTATGTATTTGTGGAGAATATCTTTTAGACATTTCCTTGCAGTCCTTCTTTTTGCTTTATTTCATTTTGCTGCTTCTGTCTTGTTCTGTTGTATAGTGAAGTGAGAAGAAGCCACTTGAGAGTAATATATTCACTTATTTAAGATAAATTACTCCTATGAATGAATTCAGTCCAAGTAATTAAGTCTGATACTAGGCTGTGCTCAATTTTATATTATAGAAAAGCAAATAATAGAGATTTTAGAAATAATATAATATTGAAATTTTTGGTAACTTGAACTATAAGCTAAATTACTTATTTAATTCTTTGCCATATTTTGTTAAATGTTTCATGTTTTTAGAAATGAAACAATTTAAAATGAGTTTATTGTAAATAGTAGACATTAACATATTTCTTATGTTAACTAAATTGCAACAAAGCACATAAAAATAAATTTTCTCCATTTTATCTGCTGCAAGTAATCTAAGCAATGTTTAGAAATGACATTTTTTCACGTTTTAACCATTACTAGATATATAGTGTTAATTACATACAGTGCTTTTCTTTAGATCTGAAAATAGGTTATTCCATACCTTTGCCCCCTGTGAGATCAAATGTCTGATTGATCAAATTCAAATTGATTTTGTAAAAAATGTTTTAGTTTGAAATATTTGAAATATTTTAAAGAATACTACAATGAACACCATTATACCCCTAACCTAGATGCTTAGTTAACGTTTTTGCCTTGTTTTGCTTTCCCTCTCCCTCCACAGATACACAACTTATTATTTATGTACTTTTTAATGAGTCAGTTGAGAATAACTTACCAACAGCATGCCCCTTTACCTCTAAATATTTTATAATGTATATCCTAAGTACAAGGACACTTTTTTTTACATAGCTACAATATAGTCATCAAAGTCAAGAAAATTAATATTGATACAAATTTATGTTATGTAATGTAGAGCCCAAATTAAAATTTTGCCAGTGGTCCAATCATGTCTTTCACTTAATGTCCGCCTCTCCATCAAAACATGATCTAATCTACCATCAGGCATTATGTTTAGTTGTCTCCTTTAATCTTGAATGATTTGTCAGTTTTTCTTTATTTTTCATATCATTGACATTTTTAAAGAGTATCGGCAAGTTGTTTTGTGGAATGTCCTTTAATTTGGGCTTGTTATTTTTAGATTCAGGTTATACATTTTGGGGGTGAGAATACTATGTAAATGATAGTATGTCCTTTTCATTGTTAACACATCAAGGAGGTTCATGTTTCATATTCTCCTGTTATTGATGGTTTTAACTTTCATCACTTAATTAAGATTATTTTCACCAGATTTTCTATGATAAAGGTACATTTTCCCTTTGTGAGCAATCTATGGGGAAACACTTGGAAATGGTATTAAGATCCTATTTTCCAACTGATTTTAATCCAGTGGTTTTAACATCTATTGATGATACTTTCCTGAAACAATTCATATGGTGGTGGTTTAATTCACCAAATCTTGCATGCACCGTTCTTAAGGACTTGTATTAAAAATACTATGTGTATGTTAAATATCACATCACATATTTTTAAAATGAAGGATATCTGCAACATGGTACTTGTATTAGGTTCCTATGCCTGCTGTAACAAATTACTCCAACTTGGTTGCATAAAACAACAGAAATTAATTACAAGTCCAACATCATTATCACTGAGCAAAAACCAAGGTGTCAGCAGGGCTGCACTGCCTCTGGAAGCTCTAGGGGAGAATCTGTTCCTTGCTTCTTACAGCTTTGGTAGATGGTAGTGTTCTTGCTATCACTACTCCACTCTACTCTTTAAACCCAGCATCATTAAATCTCTCTCTGTTTTGTGTTCATATTGCCTTCTCCTTTGTGTCTCAAATCTTCCTCTGCCTACCTCTTATATAAAGGTACATGTTACTGCATTTATGTATTTATTCCAAATGCTAGAGTTCTCTTAATGTAACACAAAAAGCTCTTTTACCATGTTTGTTTGTTTATATTTTTGTTTGGATTGTGTCATTTTTCCCTTAACTTCTAAGGATAGGAATTAAAATAATTCCGAATGCTGTCATTTTCCTCAAGAAATTTTAGGCAAATAGTCTGGGAAGTATGTGGACGCTACCGGTACTTTCTCTATTTTGGCTTTTTACCTTCCTGTTGGGCTTATTGGCATAATATGCTTATAAAGATTGACTTTTATTAATTATGATTAGGCTTATTGAGGGCACTTTCTGCAAATGTTGTTTTTCTTAATTGTAGACAAGTGTTAAATATGAAATCGCAACTGTGTTTGAACTTTTAAAGATCATGATCTCCTTAAGGACTGATTTTGTAATGTCTGTCCATAATCCTGCCTCATTTACCTTGTTTAGGGACAAGATTAGGTAACAATAAAGTAGACCGAAGTATTCCCAGCTCAGGCATTCTGCAGTGGAGGTAAAGGAATTACTGGGGAGTTAGAGAGAATGGCACTACATGAAGGAATGACAGGAGACTGACAACATTAAGAGAAAGTGGTAAAAGCTTTTAGTAATCTGAACCCTTGGTTGCAAAGAACAGAAATCTAACCCAAAGCAAAGAAAAAAAAAGAAGAAGAAATTTAGGACAAAGGATTTATATTGGCTCATGTGTAATTAGGAAATCCAGGCATTTATCTGGCCTCAGCATAACTGGACCATTCTTCAGCTTTTCTAGAGGCTCAGTCATTAACACTAACTCCCCCCATTTCTCAGTTCTACTTTTCTCTGTGTTGGCTGGCTTCATTTTCAGGCCGGCTCTAGTTGGAGGAAAATGGCTTTTGGCAGCTTCTGACTTCCATGGTTCTTAAAACCTGTGTCTCAAACAGTATCTCTTTTTCGATAATTCTTTGAGAATTTTGATAAAGGCTCTGAGAAACATCCAGACATGGTGGCTATCGCCTGTAACCCTAGCACTTTGGAAGGCCAAGGTGTGAGGATTGCTTGAGGCCAGGAGTTTGAGACCAGCCTGGGCAATATAGCAACAACCTGTCTCTGTAAAAAGTACAAATAAAATTAGCCGGGCATGGTAGCTTGTGCCTGTAGTCCCAGCTACTCAGGAGGCTGACGTGGGAGGTTTGCTTGAGCTCAGGAGTTCAAGGTTACAGTGAAGTATGATTGTGCCACTGCACTCCAGCCTGGGTGACAGAGCAAGACCCCATCTCTTTTT